>JAHZNE010000451.1:0-76741 GCA_027744055.1 Callyntrura sp. NNG-2020
ATCTCGTACTCGGCGAATGCAACACCTAAAAAAGTACCTTTTTAAAGTGACCCTTATTAAAGGCTTAAGTGTTTCATCGGCCGATGCAACGCTCGGCCACGGCAACATAATCATTAAAGACAGCTCCAACGTTAATGAGTTTTACTCAATTTTTATTTAAAACTAACCGATGGTTCAAAAATTTCACATCCGTTAATTCTTCAAAGATTTTTGCAAAATAAATTGCTATTAAAAATAGTCTAGCACTTTTATATATACTTAGCGGATGCATGTTGCTGGCGTCTCCAATTTACACCCGTTTTTTAACCACCAAGGTAATCTCGATGGGTTTTTAACCAACGAATCTCTATTTTATCAATGCTTTTATAGCAAACTTCATGAATTTGCCGGGAATTTTCCTTGTCAGTATTTTTTATTATAAGGCGGTAAAGGTAATTCGTAGTCATTTAATTCTGTTTGCAGAAATAACTATGCAATAGTTCTAATTAAATTAAATAGATATTTTTCATTATTGCAGGTGTCACAGGAATACAATTAGCATAAATAATACAATCTTCAATTTGAATACGCTAATCATTGCATTGCAACAATGCATTTTATATTAATTACCACTATCATCTACATTTATTTATGTAATCCACACTGTAAATATAAATCTAACATCTAGGCATTGTATAAATATTTACGTATATTTTATTGTGGAACATGGCGTTGACTTTCAAGGTTTCTATTTTTTACAAATTAACAATGCGTTGTGCATTATATAGCGAAAGATAAAGAAAAAAAGTAGCCAGCCCGTTGATTGTATTTAATGCAGTGATAGCTTCCAGAGGAAGTCAGGCTAAAATAGGACGTTAAAAGACGCATAAATATTGGTGTACACGGATCTACAAAGAAATTAAGATTTACAAAATTTCCTGATAATGACACAATATGCATGATTGTCTTCATACGACACACAAATGGCAATATACGTAAATTAGACGATAACTACACTCGAGATATTTAAGATATTTCAGCAACTGTCAAGTTAGCATATGAACTTATTTGGTAGATTATACATGCCACAGTATTTAGTTAAGAAAATAATTTATGTAGGGAGTAACTCAGGTTGAGATTGAGTTTTATCAGTAAATTTGGATAACTGGCTTATCAATCTATGCTATATATACAATTCAACATATGACATTATATTTGTTTAGTACTTTATGATAATATACACATGAGCTATCAACTCGTTTCACCACAATCTATCATATACGTATTCGTACACAATACGTGTGCGTAATTAAATTAAGGTCTGTTAATGGAACGTAAAATAAAAATTTTGCATTCTGTGGATATTAACGTGTAACTCAAAATTTAAAAAACAAAGGTAAACGTAGAGAAGCGTAATGTACTATAACAAATTTGAAGCTGGTTATACGAAAGCGCATAAAACTAATCCTTTTTTGTAAAAACGAATATGAAATCGAACTCTCAATTGTTAACGTTTTTAACCTTTGTGAACGTACAAATAAAAAATTTCGCAACGTCATACTGAATGAAATCTGTGACTTTCTGTGTTCTTTTTTAATCATTAATCCTACAACCGACTGACTACACACACTAGTTCGTCTACCCTATTTTCGTGAGCGATCGCATAACACGAATCAAAGCTGTTTTGAACGCAAATCACTTTCTCGTTTCACTAGAAAAGAAAGGGATGCCTTTTATTTTTGAGCATGAAAGCATTAAACACGTTATTTTTTATTGTTTAAAAAAACTCCAGGTTACTATGCAAAGCAATATATACCTACACCATATTGTTCATTTACCCAAGAATTGCATTATTTAACAATAAAATACCTCACGCAACACTTAACAACTTTTGAAGTACATACCTTCAACTTCAACTGACTTCAGCCAGCGTGAATGGAGTTTTCCTTAATATTTTTCCCATCGACTCGGAGTTTTTCTACTTTTGCATTCGTTCCTTCCCAGATCATTCAAGAGAGATTACGAATAAGATTTTTTTTTCAAAAATCACACACATTGTTCACCGGAGGCCTCCATAACAACAAGATGTACATCGTACATATAGGAAGGTCATTATTCATTGTATTAGCAGAATCTGATGAGAATCATCTAATCGAGTGTTCACTCGCTCTATCCAAATGAACCGAGCTTGAGCTCTAATATTGTTGCCACGATGCCACAGCGTTATATACGCATGCATGTGTCTGCGCACCTGTCATACACGCCAGTTACCTACTCTCAATCATGGCAATGCTATTCAGAAAACTGAAGATGCTGAAGTAAAGGTCCACACACGCTTGTACTTACATTGCGAAGAAAAAACCATCAGTGGTCAGTCGTTCGTGAGAGCTTCATCGAAGTACTTGAAACCAGAGTTGACCACCGAATTGTTTGTATTGTATCTTGCCGCAAAACTAACAAGCCGTAATACACTTATCTCTGCGTATAGCAGCGTGCCGCTACTTTGTTCGCCCTAGTTGATAGGGGTATCACTTTAAAATGCTCGTCTTCAACAGCAATTGCTTCAACGCAACAAAATTCGTCAAGTTTTGAGCTCGTCCATACAACAGCGTTCCGGCAAATGTTACAGATTTGGAAACAGCTCGTGGTGAAGGACCGTCTAAAATTGTTAAATTACTTTTTACAAAAAATGAAGTAGAATTCACGTGGAGAATGCCCCGTTCTGTGTGTGTTCAGTAGTTTAGTATTTCTGTAAAACAAGACTACGTTAAACTACACGCGTGGTATCTATAAAGCCCCTTGTTGGAAAAGTGACACGCGACAGAGTGAAAAATCTCTTGCGTCAGCCTCAGGTGCAAACTTTAGTGTGAGTCTCATTACAACGACACCGCTGTGAGCGTACAGTTTTAGTAAACACTCAGTTCCCATGTGGTGTACCTTAAAGTTCTGCTGGCGTTTTCTGTTTTAATTCCTAACTCTCTCTTTCCCTCTGAAGATACACGTTAATTTCTTCCCTCGTTTTTACAAAATAAAAAAAACTTTTACTTAAAACAAAAGCAACGACTTTTTGCGTTTAAATAAAATGGGATTATTCGTGGCAGTTAAAAGGAAGCGTGCCAGTTAAATTTACAACTCACGGCAAGCAACTGCGGTTGGTTCGGTTAATGTGACAGTTTTTATTTTCTGGTAAATATACCGCATGACAGTTTCTTACTTAAAATATGTGGCATAATTATGATGCGGTTTGTGATGATAATGATCCAATGTTGAACTTTAGTGGTGCTTCAAATGTGGCGTGTTTGTAAGCTAAAGTGGAAGCCCGTCAGATGAACACGTTTTTCATTTTTAAAATACTTACAATGACAATGGTCGCCAAATGAGAAGCTAAACTCTTCTTGACTCCATTTTACCATAATCTTGTCTTTCTATTTTCGTTTTATGCAAAAAAATTGGGAATTTCTCCTTTTTCTTTTGCAATTCTGCTACTTGTAAACCAGCATCGAGGAATGCGAATTATAATGACGACTTTTTTGTCGGCTCAGAGTGAAGAGACACACCGCTAACCCCTAAAACTGCATGTGTGTGTATGCATGACATCTCTCCTATCATGTATGTTAAATGTTCGCGGTTTGTCTACTGATTACCTTTGATAAGTACCAAAGCGGTAGCTCTCATCTTGTGTCAATTTTATTATAGGTTACCAACTGCATGTGCTTCTATTTCATTTTCGTGAATTTGCAACCTGTCAAAGTAAATTCAATAACACCATAAAAACAGATATTCCAATTATGATAACAATCAAGGTATGGTGATGTTACAGACTTTTCCCTTTTTACAAGTTGTCTTTATAAATTCGGTTATTATTGTCAAGATGACTTCTCGCTTGAACAGCGAATCATCATCATCATCATCATCGCGATGCTAAAGAGTTCGATTCCTTGTGGCGATGCCAAATCATGGGCCTTGATGACGTATGCCAAACTAAAAATGCATTAGTTTGTGTAATAGGGCGAGAGAAAGGACCATAAGCGGTCACACAAGTTTCTTTAGCTAGAGAGAAGTGCCCACTGGTCGCACTCCACTGAAGCTGATCTGATGATGGCAGTTGACTCTTTTCTAAAGTAGTGGTTCACAGTTAATTCACAAAAAATGATGCTCTTGCCTGCATAATAATATTATTACTTTATCTTTTTTTAAATCATCATTATTGTTTTGGCAGGCCCACTGGCACTCACGATGATGCAGTTTATGATTAATGCATCAAACATCGAATCCAGTTTATTTAGTAAATACCAGTAAAAGAGAGTTTTGTGCGTGCTATTGTGCCTGTCGTGATTTATCTTGTATCTTTCTTCATCAGTCGTCATAAAATAATGTGCTGTCTGTGCGCTAACCACTGAAAATACGACAATTATCAAGCGTTGAGTGCATCATCATATTTGTTCGTCAAAAGAGTGATTGGACAGATGAAAGGAAAAGTCATCACAACATCAAAGTCATTTCTGATTCATGAGACGTAAACGCCTGCCTGCAACAAAGACAAAAATTCTTTCGTCGGCACCTCACTTATACTTGCCTATTGCGTAAATCTACTTTGTCTGAATACATTAGTGAAAACATTTCTTCAGTGGAGAAGTAACACGAATAATATTTATATTATTTGCTCCTATCACTTCTGACGATTTTATTAGGGGCAGGTACTTTTTATCTTGTGTACTGGCTGCTGGGGTACGTTTGCCGTATCACAGCAGCAACCGTGGGAATGGAATAAAAAAACTCTTGTATGCCTGATTTGTTGAAAAGGAAATATTTTATTGATAGAGATAAGATTTGTTGTTGAATACGCATGCTCTCTCCCCCTCTCGTCGCTGCTGCTGACTTTCATTAACTCTTTTTATGCAGGCATGCCTCTTGCCTCCTGTTCAAAACAATGTACAAGGTTGCTTTTTGTTAATCAATGCCATTAGTCGGTTGTAAAATGCTTGTTGCCCTAGGTGGCGACCAAGTGGCAAGTGTGGTTGGGTGAGAACTGAAAACTGACGAGAGAAGATGGACGCGAGCGTAAATTGCAAGCAAGATTTGTTTCATGTAAATAATGAGAAAGTGTTGCGGACCCAACGACAAAAAATTGCTAGACTCCTGCCATAGAATTTTTATGGTTTATTATGCAAGTGGGAAAGAGAGATTAAGCCTCGCAAACCACGTCAGTCTTCCACTTGGGAAGACGCTTTAGAATTTAATGATATGGCTACTACAAATCCAAATTTTATTCATGGGAACTGGAATCCTGCCCGGAGTAGTGCCAGCAACGTTTTCGTTAAAGGTGGTAAAAGGAGCAAAAAGGTACATTCGAAAATGAAAAGCCACGAATACCCGGTTGTTCCCGATAGTAGCGCCGCCGGTAGAGACATGCGAGATGCTAATCATAACAGTGACGAGGACAAGGCTTCCGATGGTTCCCCTCGCTATGACTTTAACCACGCCAGTGTAATTTATGGGTCCAGTGGTTCATTCATGGGAACGCGATATGGCTACCAGTATCGGTCCAATCCCCAGATAAGCTTTGCAAATAGCTTAGACAACACGACCAGCACGGATGATTTTGACACCCTGAGTACCACCTACGACAAGTCGTCATGTAACCCTGTTCGCCTCGCTGTAACAAGAAACTCCAACAGAAATAAACGTTCCTCTGACAGCTCCAGTGGGGGTAGCAGCAACAGTCACCAGTACAATATTCAAAAATGGAAGAACGAGTTGACTGCCGCGGCAAGTGTGCTACCAAGAAAATGGTGCGACTTTGTTTTCCGTAGAAATGAAGATAACCGTGTGTACAGGAGTGAGTCTTTCAGATTCATTCAGAAAACCAATTCATTGTCCCTCCTCACACCTATTTCACCGTCGGGAGCACAACGGTCCAGAAATAAAAGGATTTCACTCCATGGGGTATTTTTTTTAAACTCTCCTTTTATAGTCACACATACTTTTTAATTTTTGCCAATGCCAGCCACTTTTCAGGATATTATGCGATGCAGTCACTAGACATACATGGTGACAGTTGCAAGACCAGGGCTTCTCCTAAAAGCTGCGTCGGAAAAAAACCTTTGCATTTTTAATGTACCTTCAAGGCTCACACTTTGTCATGCAAAATTGTTTAATACTTGTTATGTTGATAAGTCATACAATCTCATAATCACTCCTACTGTCCTACTGTACCTAGCTTTCTCGGTTCCTACACGTATTGCATCTCAAGTGCTTAAAGCCATCCAACACCTTCTTGCAAACTACAAACACACACATAACTTTACTTTGGAGTATCATATCGTCATCTTGTCTAGATGATAGAAGCTGCAATAAAAAAAGTACACATTTTTAATGTCCACCTGCTCGGTCGTCGGACGGTGTTTTTTGAGTTCCTTTTTTGCGTTCCACTCGTATTTGAGGATGCACATTTGCATTTGCATTTCACGTTCTTAGCTGAAAATTGATATGGTGACGATAACTGGCTTTGCCCATATACATTTTTCTGAAAAAAAAACTTGCTTCATCAATCGATTGCCAATAATGGAAACATAAGGGCTAAAAGTTGTAATTTTTTTTTCTCATACAAGCAATGCAATAGGTATAATCACACCACCACCTTTGCCTTGTGAACATCTACTCACTGTATGGTTTATTAGTTCGGCAACACTATTGTAAATTTTGTAACTTATGAAAAAGCAAACTGATCCACTTGACAAGACCAAGGTCAAATAAGGAAATTTACAATTTTTATATGGATCCCATCTCAGTTGTCATTTTAAGTAATTGTGTGCGTAGGATGTCATTGTGTGTAGCTGTGAATGTTTATTATTTATACACGGTGTTACACGACCAAAGGAAGGTTAATGCAGACACACTCAAATCGTATTATGTGGCGATGTACATATAGGGATCCAGTCAACTAGCTGGGTTGTTCTCTCCGCGCGTACATCAAGGTAATTGGGTTTTGCTACTACAAATGAACAAGTGTGAATTTGAATGCGATTTTTTAAAACGGTAAATAGCCGCCGATGATGAACAGAATATTAAATATGTGTGCGTTTACAAAATGTGAGAAAAATTCTTAATATTTTTTTTATAAATAGGCCGATAATTTATTATTATTAATTTTAGTAACGTCTCGAGTCTCGGGTACTTTTCTCGCTTGTAATAACTGTAATAATAAGGAAGCAAAGACTCTGTTGTTACGTAGCACCGCGCAATTATATACGCGAAATGCGATGAAAACAATTGATGATGTGTATCCAAATAGTGTATTATTTATGGAATGTTTAACAAAAGTACGAAGGATTTACTCCGAATACTAAACGCCATTGTGTAATGGCCATCGAGAAAAAAAAATAAACGATGGAATTTGTTTTCGTAATTCAGAAACCACAACGTTGTACATTCTATTTTATGACTGTTTGCATTGTTTAAATTTGTGCCACGTACTTTCCTATGTGCAATTGCGAGGGATGAGTGCAGCGTTCCACCAAAGCTTGACGGACTGTCATCTGTATCAAAATGAAGATGAATAGGCACATATTTATTATTATTTACAAATATATTTGACATGTCGACCAGTTATCAAAAATGCTCCCTCATAGCTTTTTTTCAGTTTTTTGCCACATTAAATGATAAACAAATGCGCGGCACTCCTGCATTAGCGGGGCCATAATATAGCTAGGAGGTGTCAGCACGCCCGCACACTCAGTTGTAAAAAAATGAATTTTTGAAATTTAAATTTTGAATTGCGTCAATTCAAACACTTCAACGTCGAACGTACAAAACTGGCCGAAAAATGAAGAACAAATCAAATCTGACGACGATAACTAGCTATGAAATTGTTGAGAATTGCAATATGACGTTACTTTTATTACTTTACATTATTTTCGGAGGGCGCAAGCAAGTTCCGATAGTCACAGTCACAGTGGTGTGTCGCGTGCATTCACATATTGTTGTTAGGATTATTATTTATTACTTCATTATTGCACCAGCGAATTCATCACATCGTTTCGTCCAACAACATCATGCTTGAGCACACACGTAATAAATAAGCACGCCCATTTTAGGGCTCGATATTTTTTCCGAGCAGTATGTGTCACACCAAAAAAAATCTGCTCTCAAGTCAGCTGCAGTAGCTGCACCTGCCGTCTGGGGTTTTTTCTTCGACACAGGAGTAACAGAGGCAAAAAGCAATGTGTTCTCACTCTGTGATTGACTTTCAGTTTTATACATATGAAAGTAATTATTAAATGGCCTCTATAAATTTAATCATTAGTATTCGTAAATTAGACACTTTTTGAAGACTGTCCTTTTCTGTGGGCCGAATTCAGGTTCCTGCGTCGTGTTGAACTGCAGAAAAAAAAATATTACACGCACACCAGTCATTGCATAATACCTGTACTTTAATATTTTTATGATTTGCTAGATGTCACGATTTTCAATATGAATCGTACAATTACTCGATCTGTACCATTGTATTATAGTTCAGCAGCAGCTGCATACAATTTCAATCAAACATATATGAACGGGCAGATGCAAAACACTACCTTTGACGGGAGTGATATAAACAAAAGAGAAGGAACGTTAAAAGATTTTAGATGAATTTTTTAAACAATGGTTGCATGCATCGATCAGGCGTACGTTCATTTTCATAACTGCATACCATATCCATACAGCTATAACATCTGATGTTGTAACAATCAGAATTAGAGATACTAATAGAGTTAGCAGAAGGAACGCTACTGTTGTTGTCGAGAAGGATCGTTAGAACGTTCAATTAACACCCCTTCAGCTTTGGTTACTATGCTATGCATGTTCCCGTTCAGTTTAAAGCCCGGTTTCCTCCTACACAAGTCATTTGGAATTAACCCCGAGAGCCCTACGGGAACAGTTCGAGTGAGCCATGTACCGGTGTAAATATAAATTTTAAAATTAATTGTCTTTCCGAGAAAAATGATCGTGGACGGACGGATAGATTAGCAGACACCATGATCACACCGATACAGTAACAGATAAGGATCCATAATCATTAGTAATTAGATGAAGACCCTCTACTGTTTTCTACGAAATACCGTCTGTCGTCGTTTATTATGTTGATATGCATTATTCTTTTCTTCCCAATGATCACAAAGAATTCAAACTTCACGTATTTGGGCAGTAGAACTTGTTAAAACTCTGCTGTAGCATCTCGATAACTTCCCCGAGTGACAAGCCTTTTTTGCTACGCAGCACTGCAGTAAGCACGCGTTGTCTTGACCCTTTGCTTCGTCACGCTACATCATTTGCATTATTATTTAGAAAATAAAAGTGTTTGGTCGTATCTACTGACCCTTTGAATCTAATGATATATGTAATAATGTAAAATAGGTCATTTGAACTGATAAAAAGTATAGTTATGTTCCTCTGTATTCTTCGTAACGCGAAGACACGTAGTAACTCAGTTTGGCAAGGACGGGGCACTCTGGAGCTTTTTTAGCTGCCTTTCTTCCATTTCCGTGCGGAAATGCTATTTTTATGTTTTGAACCCTTTATTATTTATACAAGCTGGGGTGATAGCACAACACACAATTCCACGTCCAAATAGCAAATATTCTACAAACAATAATGTCAATGTAGTCAGACTCTTCAATTTTAGTTTATACACACACATATACTATAAATACATGATTCCCACTTTATGTTTATGAATCTTGTCTTGATACTTCCTTATAGGTACACTTTATCATCATCATCATCATCATCAATGGTAATGGCCCAACACACATACTTGTGACTAATGCAATTATTATGTTACACATGTAAATATCACACCGTGCCGTGATTAATATTTTTTCGCTAAAGGGAAGAAAGATGAAGATTCCTGCATACCTCTGATTCCTACATACGTGCCAGTTGGCCAAGAATCTTATCGTCACACACTACTACTACTGTGAGGGGCGTATATCACACAAAAAAATGTCCCCCGTCTGCTCATACATCTTGTTGTGGTGACGTGGTGGTTTGGTTTAGTAGTAGATTTTATAGGCATTCATGCATGGTTTATATTTGTACGTAATAACGACTCGCTACGAAAGGAAATTACGCCATGATAAATGATAAAAATCAATTTGCTGAGCCCTTATTAAGTTTTATCTATAGGTATTCCGCGTTTTTTTAACCAGAGAGGAATGACAAAAATGACACCTGTTACGTAGAAAATGTCACATTTCGTTTCCTACATAAAGCTGCTGGTTTCTCCCTCATAAACTGGTCTGGTTTTGCTCTGTGGTATGGTGTGTGCTGCTGACAGAGAATGTATAAGCGTCAGAAATTGGATTTACTGTCTTGTGTGTGTAAGCCATCATAAAGCACGTGATGACGCACAATGGCATATATGGGCAAGGTAAGCAACTCCTCTTGCAAACGAGAAGTCGTCAAGATAAATAAACCGATCGAAAGGACTCTCGAACTTATCACTTTTGCTTTTTGTCGGTCCCTCTGAGGCTCCTTTTACTGCTACAGTTCTATTATTACTTTTGTTTATCGCCAACGCATAAATTACACGCGCAAAGATTTGCATAATACGTAATACAGTTGCCAGGGAGCTTTTGCGTAATTGTCCTCATATTTCCTTTGTAATTAGTAGCCACAGGATCCATCCATCCCTTTATCTGAAACATAAAACAAAAGGGGGAAAACTTGAGGGGATCCTATCATCACGACGAAGGCAACTTTTTGCGCGCGCGAACCAGGAATTGCGTGAGGGAACAAAACAACGATGTCAATAAATATAAAGTTGCTAAAATTATCACACATTTGTTGTCGTCCCTGTCGGACGACTCGTCTCTGCATTGCTGTAACAACGATTTCGCAATGGCAACCGTAAAGTGGTGAAGAAATCGTTAGTTATGTTGTTTTGTAGGCGACTCTCTCTCCCTCTCTCTCTTTCTATAAAATCATAACTCGTAGACCATTTTGTTTAAGTTCACCTCAAACTCTCCTTGTATTTTTACCTAGTTGGCAGAAGAGGCACTCGTAGGTACATATTATGTCTATTTGTTCAATCAAACGCAACCCCTGTCAGACATGCGTTTCTGGTTGAATAAGTTAAGTATATAAATTTCAAGTTTTTCATTATTTATTATTATTATTTTGGTGGCTAGTGGCTCTAAACTCTAAACGCTTTCTTGCACATCTCTCTCCTTTCTAGAAGAGATCTCGAGTGTTGCAGCTGCTGCTGGTACTAAAATATGCACGCTACTATTTGTTGAACTAGACAAAGCTGAAAACAAATAATGAAAACCGAAAAGCCGATTTATTTTAGCAGCTGCATTGTTTTTCACACTTTCATATACGGAATGACAATTAAATGGACATTCGACATTGTTTTTTCCCTTCATTAATTATGCATCGTTTGAATTGACGAGCACATGGCACTTATTTGCATGCATACATTTTAATAATGCTCATTTGCACTTGTCATACTGTCAACAGTCATTTCACAAGGTATAATTAATTTGCTAGGCATCAACCTAAAGGTAGGTAACACGCGTGTATGTATGTCTCTACATATTTTCTAGGTCCCTAGCAGTAGTCTTGGGTTAGTTTCGTATTGAAGGATGACGATGATGATGAGGCCGACCTGTGTACCGTCATGCTATTAGCATATATTAACAACAGCTATTGATAATATGGCTTTACAACTAGTTTGTGCCAAGGGCCAAAGACGGTCAAGCCAATTGTAAAGCGTACATGGTGGCATATGGGACAGTTTCAGACAACGACGTACCCCCACTTTTGCCGTTGTGACTAAAAGTAAGCACGTCACGGCTCATACTAGAAGTGTCAATACAGTGGTTTCTTTTGTGGTTTTGTCGCTGATACGAAAGTAGAGTAGGTAGTTGGGTTTGTCGCTTGTCAAACGTGGAGCTTATCGACTTTCACCGTTTCTCCTTTCAAGCCGATCAGCCTCATCTTGTTTTAATCAGAAGTACACGATATTTTCTAGTGATATTGCTGTTTTCTAAGGGCTTCGTCTTCCTTCACAGTTTATTTATTGTGATTATCAAGCTCATGATCGTTATTTGTTTGCTTACAAGAAAGTTTTTAAAAAGATTTTTTTGCCTTATCGACGACTAAATAACAATAACGGCAACCTTCCTCTTTGTTTTGCAGGAATGTTTAGTAATGATTAGCGTTACATCAATGTTGACAGGTCACGTGTACACGTAAATGTGTGTCTTGTTCGTCGTCGTGGTGGCTTGCATTCCCATTAAAAAGTTGACTTATTAATTGAAAAAATGTAGAGTCATCATGCGTAAAACAAAACTCTTTTGTGACTACACACACACACACATCCCTTCCGACTAAAATATCGTTTACTTTGAAAAGATTTATATCGTTAAGTTTCTCCGATATTAACATATGATAAGATGACATCCTCTACTCTGCTGCTGCTGTTGTTGTTGCCGCAGTGCATGGCAGTGTCATGAAATATCTCACTACCAGAAAATATTAAGGGCATTTAACTAGCATCATTATTTATATTTGCATTTTCTATCGACTTTGAGAAGATGAATACCACGATGATGTGAGACATTTTGAGAACATGATTTTCTTTTAAAAAATTTATGCACATCAGCCTGCCTACTCATTACAATTTACAATCTGCATGTTTATCACAGACACACACACACTCTGCTACTACTTGCTAACATTTACCTCTTTTTACACATCTAATCAATCTTTATTTGCTGGTGGCAAAACTGCATCGAATCCTGGTAATTTATATCTTTCATCATGATAAATTTGACAATATATTGCGCATTACGTGATATTTTTCTACTTTTCCACGCCAGCATCATCGCCGTTTTGTCGCCTGCTTTGCCATTACATAAAAATGTGTGTCTGTGGAGATGGTAGGGTCTTTGATCGGAGCTCAGAAAAATCAAAGAAAGAAATTCACAACGTGGTACATTTTTTTACCAAGCAAAAAGAAATTACATCAAAGACTCCACTAAAAACATACAAGAGTTTGTAGCAGGCAAACGGCATACACATACCTATATCCATACACACTCAGCAAACGCTCTTTTTTATGAAACGACAACGAGCTAGTTTACAATGGTGGTATCAGCGAGTTTGTACATCTTCATGGCAGTTGTGTTGTTCTTCTACCTCAAAAAACCAGTAGTCATTTCAACAATCGTCACGGCGATATTTTAAATTGCGGCATACGTGTTAGTACATTATATCATCGTCATCATCATCATCATCATCGTCACCATCAATCTAAGCCAAGCTATATTGATAGGGTGTAGTACCATTCTGGTGTGTGTGTGTGTGTGTAGCTTGTTGTCGCTTGTTGTAGCATCCCATTCCCATCATCGCACAAATAACTGGTAGATAAGAGGAAAAACATTTTTTATTTCTTGATACACACTAATCCCCATATCAGGTGAGTTACTTAAATTATTATTGTGTATATAGGTAGGCAGATGATATGATCTTTAAAATCTCTTTAGTGGGATACACTTTATTTATTTATTTATTTATTTGCATTTTTACCTACCACTGTTTTCAACATTTTTGGGAGTCGTCCCGAAAAGAAATGTAGACAAAAGGCACAATTGCTGTTGTTTCTTTTCGGTAGTCTGTAAGTCATCATTAAATAAGTAAAGCAAACGATCTTATCTCTATTGCAGCATTCATTCATTCTTTCATTCAACACTCGAGAACTCTCCTTGTGATTCCCTTTTTCTTTGCAGTGTAATAAAAAGGAGTTTAGGAATCCAAAGGAAAACATGCAACTTACCAATATTTTTATGCGTGTTTACTGTTTGACACAAGGCTTGACAGTTCCAAAGCAAATTTACATATGTACGTAGAACAACATTGTGTAGTGTAGTAGTAGTTGATATAATTGCTCATTACGCTGCATTGATAATGCTTTGGTCAACAAAAAAATTGTCTTTTTAAACAACAACAATAGGAATGACAACCACGGTGCGTAAACAAAAAAGAAGGATGAAACGACTCTATTTAATAATGTTTGGAATGCGATGTGTAAGGGGTTACCCCAGCAGCGAGCAGACAGTTACACACAATATTTTACACGCCCGCAACAATTCGCCATATACAGAGCGGCAAACACATAATGTATACACTTACGATGATGGTGTATGATAATCATCAGAATGACGACGACGCCGATGACGGATGATAGGTTACGGTTGCAAAATAAAAAAAATTCACTTGCACAGCACAGCCGCGTTTGTACGGGGTGCTAATAAAATTTCCATGAGATGCATCATCAAAATTTCACATCAATAAATATGGATAAATCATTTGTTATTATTATTTTAAAAATTAAATGGTAGCATTGGCGGAGAGGCTAGCTAGTTTTTCTTGCAATATTTTCCTAGTTGCACTCCTAACTAGATCTCGTAAACATTTTTTTCTATTTGGACATCATCATCATGTTTGTGGTTGATATACGGACGAAGCGCGTGTGTGTGTATGCTTTGATGGACAAAGACAAGTGCTAGGAGCATATATTTCGAAGAATCATGGGATGGCCCATATTGCCATTATCGTAAATATAATGCCTGACAATAATATTATATTGGGCAATAAGTGGAAATCATTGTGGTAATAATCATAACAACTATAATCATCATCGACCATCCCAGCCAGCAGCGTGGTAGTAGTTGTCATCTTCGTTATAATTGCATTCCCCTTTTTCTATTTTTCATATTTTCCTACCCACGCATATGTAACAGCGTGTATAGGCAAAATGCATGGTGCATGCATATGCACGATTTGGTGCACCAAACAATTACTCTACTACTCTCCGAACGATTATAGAGCACACACAAATATACATAGATGTAGTATGTATTGGATTGGGATGCGCAAGAGCAAGGATGATGATGATGATGATGACGCTGAATTTTGTGCTCTTGGATTTTGCATGTGTTTCTGTGCTTTTAAAAAATGTGCATATGTGATAGTGGTGGTGATAATAAAAAAAATAATGTAAGCAACAAGCATTCCTTCGATTTATCCCCATCAAATGACTACAAGTCCCACCACCACCACCGCAACAGCAGCAACACATGCACGACGCGAGTACCTTCTGCTCGATTTCGCCCGACAGATATCAATTAATTTAAATTTGATTGCATGTGAATACGGCACAACAGTACACTTTAGTACAAGTACAACTACCCTGTGGGCTGCGTATGTAGTTTATTCCTTCATTGTCATCACCTGATTTAAATTAGCCATAAAATGCAAAGACATCATATATAAAACAATTTATACTGCCTTTGCAAGGAATTTGGATTGTACCTGGTGCCGTAATCTATTTTTATGTGTTGTACGCTATTATTTTTTTCATTATCGGTTTCTCCCTCCTCCATTAACTTATCATTTTTATTAGTGCATCAATCAAAGCACGGTAATTATGCTGCCAATTTACACAGATCTTATCCTGCCGTGCTTCTTTCTTGTCTTTTTTTATTTGTTGGGGACTAGTTAAGATTTGTTTTCATTATTTGATGCGACACCTGCGTCAGATATTCACATAAATGTGAAATTAAAAGAGTCTTTCAGAATGCCACTACTCCGTCCGCCGCCGCCGCTTCTGGTGATGATGATGTGGATGACGATGTTGCTACCTTCATCGAATTTTTTGTCGCCATGGTGGCTTTATGGTGGTGGCGGAGGTGGTGGTGTGGTGACTATGATAATGACTGATTTATACAAGCTAATAAAAATGATATGATACTAAAGGCATGTCGTACACCAAACTTATTGAAGAGATGTCACTTGACAATTTTACTATTTTCATTTTCTTTGCAAATGTTTACACAAGGTGAAAATCCATAACGGGCAAATATTTAAGCAGCACAAAAGAATAATAAAGCTCTATTAGTAAAGTCTGTTGTACGACCAACAGCACTTTACCTTATCATGCATATACCTACTTTGCAGAATTACAAAATTTTGTAGAGTTCCACTGATATGTTAAGCAAAACAAGGGATCTAAATTAACTGCAAGCATTAGACAGTGTTCTGAAGCAGAGCTTAGTAGAGCGCTGGGCATTGGCGCAGTGTTCATCAACATGTCATCATTCATCCGATCCGGTGCTCCACTTATAGGTGAGTTCCTGGTGCTCCGGAGGAATTTTATAATTTTTTTATCAAAGACGGTAGTCGGGTCGTTCATACACGGCCGGGGCCCGGGATAAAAAAAAGTATACACTCCCAGACACGCTGGTCGTAACAGATCACAGTAACAACAAGAACAAAGTAACAAGCCAGCAAGTAATATCTAGATCGAGCCAATGGCAAAATTTTACATTTGGAACGACGAGCAGGAGAATGAGAAATGATTTACATAATGTTTCAATTTACTATGCATGCTATGATGAGAGACGCTCATTGTTATGTTTTACTTTTAAATGCATTCGAATGATATTGATTTTTACGGGCTGTGTAATTAAATCATTTACTGCTCACGCCAGACATATATGGTGTGCGACTGTTATTGATGCATGCTTTGGGACACTTGGAAGAAACATATTTCAAGTGCACCTCTCTGTAACCATGAAGACTGTAGCAAGCTGGTAAATTAGCAAGTAAAGTGAAGTAAAAATAGCAACTTGAGGAGAGTTTATGGCGACGACGGTGCATCTATGGTAAAATACATTATTTCTTTACTGTCAGCCTCCCTCCCAATCACTCTTCGGTGTTGTTGTGTTCTCTTATCTCCGACCAGATTGTCTGGGAGTTACATTTGCTGTCCGGCGGTAGGACCGTCATTTCAAGAAAAAATAGTAGGAGTTTACGTTTTACCATTTAGTAGCTATAGTCATGGAGAATACCTCGGGTAAATTGTCATGGACGTCATGAAACAAATTTTAGCAAATTATATTATTGATATTAACCGAAATTTGGTATTCGGTATGCAGTAACGTTAACAGATGTAGTTAGACATCCCGGTTTTGCACGGATATGTTGACCACAACGTCTCAAAGAACGCCAAACGTTACAAACCGGGCCTCAAAAGCACAATAGCTCGGGACAGGAACATCCCTCTACGGTGTAATTCCTACGATCCGAAGGATGAGCTAATTTGATTGACTCTGAAATATGAACCTGTCAATATAATGGCACTACATGAATGATGAACGTAGAAGGCTGCTGGTCGTACAGTACGGTTTACTGCAGCTTTAATTCTTCTACAACTAATCATTTTTTTCATTGGGCTAAATTGCTCCTTTGTTGTTGGGCTTATTAGTAAAACACGATCAATGTGGGCAGCAAAAATAATAAAGATAATTATGGCACTGAGATGAAGGTCGTACAGGTATCAAGAAATTTAAAGTCTCCTTTTTTTGGTCCGTCTTCATCATCTTGGTTATCATAATCATAATGAACAGCAACACATCATGTCATTTTTCATTCAGTCTTCAGTCAGTAGCTTGTTCGTACAAGCGGTTACAATTGATAGAGAAGACGAGAGAGAAAAAAAGTTTTGTAAGCAATGTCGACCACTCAACGTGTCAGGAGTGTACTACTTGATTACTCGACCACTATTTCTTTTTACTGATTTACAAATCATAGACACGTACCATTACTGCCGTTATTATTAATATATTAAACGTAACAGTCAAAGGGATTGTGAATGTGAAATTGTTTGAGCATCCTATATATATACAACCACAACGAACACACGCTGTCAAATCACGAGTGAAGAATGTCGGTGTCGGTACTTGATGGGGAACAAAGCGTAAGATGGTCAAACGTCAATTTTTTATTTGCTATCACAACAGAGGGTTACACTACACATGTACATGGGAGGGCCTGAAAAAAACTACTGAATTCGCTTTGCTTTTATAGTAAATAATCACTGCAAGATCACTCACACTCTCCCATATACCATTCCCCCATGATGAATTACAAAATAAAAATAAGCAATTCTAATTCCGAATTGATCATTTATGCCTACAGATAATGTGCTTTTATTGGGGATCAGGTATGCGCCAAGCTGTTGCTGTTGATAATTGTAATGATAATGATGATATCCTGCACATGAGCGAGATGTTTCTTGGGTTGTCGTTTGTACACTTCATTTACGCTTTACGCTACTGCGTAACGATCTTGTTTTCATCCCACGTAGTGAAAACATTTTTATATATATACCTACCTATCTGCAAGTACAAAGGTTCTCTGGCAGAAATCGAAGGTGAAATGACAGGTGTGTATCGGTGGTTTCTTTTAGGAATCTGGTTTTCATGATCATATGAATGATAGTTTATCCAAGAAATATTCAATGAATGGGCTTGTGCTCCAAGTAGGTAATCAGCAAAAAGTTGAAGTTTGTCTTCTTTAGACATTCGCTGCTTCTTTTGTTGCCTTGTATATCCTTGTCTTATTTTGTACTACTCTCTCGCACCGTCGTCGTCTCTTGGCTAAAATAATAATAATATTAACAACAAGAAGACTTGTCTGTTTTCTGGGATGAGGTAACCGACAAAAAAGCTGTACATATCTCTGCTCTGCCTCTGCATTTACCTTTGCCGGAATGGACTTACTGTTTTTAACGCATTGTCGTGTCAAGCAGATGTAGTGATTTTTTTTCTCGTAGGACATGCACCTGTTTTGTTTTCCTTGCAACAACAGCGCAACTAGCTAGAGAGCCAGACACTCTCGGTTATTATTATTATTATTATTATGTACGTTTGAAAATTTTAAAGCTGGCAAAAATACAGGGGGGAAAAGTATAGAAAGAACTTGAAAGCAATTTCAGTTTCAGTCACTTTCAATGAGTGGATAATAGTTGTGTATTACCAAGCAATCAACGACCAACTGACTGCGCTATGTAATCGCAATCCTGTTGAGAGTTTAGGACTATAAGGCACGAACTGTCTAAAGTTTCTTTTGCCTCTCGGCACGTTACTCAAATCAAAACTAAGCAGGAGTAGTGTAATATTTATGCTTTTTAGGAGCAACAAACTTGCGTGTAAATCCAACGAGAGAAACTGAAAGAGCCCCCCATCCTCCCAAAAAAAGTTTTTTTTTCAGAGATGTACTCTCTTAAAACTACCACCACATTCACTCTTCTTTACCCTTCTTCACTCTATGCACTTTCTGAATTCGGTCCGTTATTTTTTATTCCTTTTGATAAATAATGATTGATTTAATTTTGATCGATCGTGTATGTTTTGATTGTAGTGTCTACATTAAATTTGCATAATCTTCAGATTTAGCAAGATTTTGTTATTGCTCTGTGTAGAATTTTACATTTTCGTTTAGGCATACACAGCAACGATCAGATGGAGACCCCATGCGCTCTGTTGATAACGTTGAATGGATTTATGTCGCTTTATAATTGTTTCAAATGAAAATATCATTTTGAATCGTAATAAGTTGGAGGTTAATTTATTTTTTATTTTTGTTTATGGGCTTCACCGACTGATAATGTTTGCTTACAGAGAGCGCTTTGGAGGCTTCTCTCAGGAATTCTTTTTGTTGTGTGTGCGGGACAGGTTTATGGAGTTCAAGAATAATGACTATAATGACTCTTATTATCGATTGCTACACAAGTAAATAGTTTACGCGTAAGTGGCTCTTTTAATAATGTAACTGATTGTGTGTCGACTTACGGCTTTGTAGACACTCGAAAGACACACGGTGAAGCAAACGGCGCTAACCTGTTTGACTTGGGATGTTGACTGTTGCATCTACCGTAAAAGGAATGTAACGTCGAATTGCAATCTTTTGATCAATAATATGAAGAATCTCGCGCCAGACAATCACACAAACAATCAACAGTTAAGTTGAAAACCACAGTGGACTGTGTTTAACATGTCACGGAATCTTCTCGATTATTTATTTATTTACACGCAGTAATTGCACTGACAAGAGCTCAGTTTAGACTTTTGAATGAGAATCAGATACTCCATGATAATCAAAAGCTCTGTTAGCTTTTCAGTCTTACAGGCACAGAAAACCGTAAATGTGTATTTCACAATTGATATGCAAATAGAGGAGTACATCCACCTCCACCACCACAAACCGCAAAACTCAGACGTAAAGTCATTCAAAATGGGATACTCTCTGATCTTGTCTTGTTTTCTGGAGGTGAAATGTGAAATGCGAGGTAGTTTTTGTAACAGGAATAAATTTTGCCACGTAAGCAGAAATATAAGAGGCTGGAAAATGTTTACACAGCATTCATTCTGCTGGCACTTGGTCACAATCCTACTTGAAGCACGATTCTTTCAAAAAGGTGCTCGGCCGTGCCAATAAGTAGCTATTATGTAAAAAAAAATGTATATAAGAAGACCCGTAGTGGTGATCAAACTCCCTGTTTCGTCATGTTAAATTTACCCCCTTGGGGAGGTCAGATTTGGCTCGGCTGGCAACACATTCAAGCCATTAACCTATTTTATGTAGAAGCTTTAATGTGTTTAGGAAGAGATGCGTGACGGGCGAAAAACCCTTACATGGCAGTTTATCTTTAAGGGAGCACGTATTGACAAACGGCTAGCGGCTTTCTTCCTTTCAGTAGAGATATGTCACATACACACACACTGTATTTGTGTACGTTGTAACAAAAACAAATACACCCCCTTAATTCACCCCCTGGGGGAGGTCGGTTTTGGCTTATCTTTGAACTAATTCAAGCCATGCTGCTCCTGATTCGCCCAGACGGAATAACGAAAACTGCCAGAGTTATCGGGTAAGCGGCAGGCGGAAAAATGAAGACTAATCTGTCATGCTTAAAAATCGAATGTAAGATGGACTTACTACACGGTAAAACGTTTCAAATCCCTTTTCAGCTTGTTTGTACGTGTAGAGTCGCAAGCTACGTCAAGTCATTATAATTTTGCCATTTGTATTTTTGCAGATTTTCACCATTGATTAGTGTGCGATACTCGCTTCAAACACGTCAACTAAGCCTGCCCAGAAAGCTGTCCGTCGTTTATTCTGACAAAATGGCCCTTTTTTGTTGTAATATTATTATTGAGTTTTCGATTGACTGATTGATTCGAAGACATCCAAATTTGTGGATGAACAGTTTAAGTGTGTGAGTGTGTGTCGTGTGTGTACACGCATTCCCGTCGTCGGTATTATGATGTTAGCAACAGCAAGCAGTCGTGAAAATATGTATGCTTGGTTCTCTTTCTGGCTATCCATGTCAATATCTCCGCGCTCCGCTTTGTTCCGTCCTTCCATCAAGCTTGTTAACGCGCACCATATACAGTTTGTTGAACGAATGATGATTTGATTTGATGACGGTGATGATGACCCATTCCTGACAATACACAATGAATGAGCGGTCGACATGTGCTGTTGAATGGCTCATGGTGGTCGCAATGGTGTACGTGTATTCAGGTGTATACGACAGTTAAAAGTCGCATTGCTGATATTTCTGTTTAAATGCATGGGACATAATTTTTTAAAGGATTTTCATTCTTCACAGTTTAACTTTATGAAATGATGCAAAAATGGTAGCCTGCATTTGCATTGTGCCATGCCGAATGGAAGTGTATGCAGGTACCTATGTACAGAACATGCATATACACCGCACGATAAAAAAAAACAATAGGTCAAGGGAAATGGTAAAATTAGCGTAGTGTGTGGATCGGCAAGATTCAGCGATGGTCATAATTGCACGGTACGTCCTGTAAAACAAAAAATCGTGTTTTCTCGTTTCAATGCTAAATTCGAAATTCTGGTCGTGTCAAATAAAAAAAAAGTTTGTAAAGGTCCCGTGTAATCTGATGATTTTGGTATTATTTAACTGATTCAGAAAAGAGGATTGGATTGAGATTTTGAGTGTGAGGACAGTGGGACACAAACAGTGCAAAACGTAACTAATGCATGCTTACACATTTTTGTATATACAATATTAATTTTTTATTCGATTGGAACCCCGTACGTTTTTTGTCGTGTGAACATACTGTGGTTTGACTTGCTTCGTTGCGCCTATCAAGTCCATCATTTGTGTTTTCGTGTCAGTGGCTTGGGTACAATAGCAACTGGCAAAATCTTCGTGAGCACAAAATATTAAAGATTTGAAAAAAAGTAATTTCAACTCCGCCTTTTTACTTGTCACCATAGAAACATTGTCTCTTTCTATATAATCTCTGTCTCTCTCTCTCTCTCTTTCGTTCATTTCATTATGATAGAAACCAAATTGAGCAATCAATTTGTTTGCGTTTTTGTCTGTGCAAATAATGACTCCTGTATATTTCCACGCTGGCACGCATATTACACAGCTATTAAAGCAATGCGCTGACAAGGAGCTGATTGTGGCAAAGATAGTACAATGAAGAAAAGCCATGAGAGATGAGAGTTGAGTGTGGTAGCAGCAGCAGCAGCAGCATGGCAGTTTGGGGAATGTTCAATTACAATTCGAGAGTCGCGTCTTAAAATTTTCTAAATGTGACTGAATGTGTGATGGCCAAGTAGCAATCATCACAATTAGTAAAAAAGCACTACCGTAAGTGTTTATTATGTATTTCTATAATATTTATTATTTTGTTGCCACGAGCAGGAGCATGATGATTGTTTACGGAGTTTCTGTAACTTTTTTGTGCAAAGAAATAAGACATTTTAATGTTCCTCGGCAATGTAACCACGCCATTGCAATTATTGCCTCCAAAGTACTACGTTATTATATTAATAGCGCGGGTGTCTGTCCATCTTAAATTAACTTGCGATGAGTTTCTAAACTTTCAATATTAGTCGCCGTATTTTGGGAATACGCGAATATACGTACATTATTACTTCATCCAATCCCATCCAGTTAGCATGGTAAATAAAATGAAATACAATATTTTGATAACATTCCAAAATTGGTTAAATATCCCCAATTAGGCATCCCATACATTCGGCCCACGTGTACCACCTTTTTCTTTTTATGTACAAATCTGATGCAGAGTTGCAGAGTTTGGGAAATCATATGTCGTAAATCTAGTAAAGTTGAACTTACTGTATCAAATAAAACGTGGATTTGATCGACAATAAATTTCAATAAAATTCAAATGTCAAACTAGAAAATATAAACACAATTACGTTAAGTATTTAAAAGTATATCATGTCTAGTTTCTTCTTCATTTAAAAAGTTTTCTTTATATATATTGAGTGAAATTGTTATTCAGAAACGGCATTTTTTGGAAAAGTGAACATTAATATTTACTATTTACTAATGTAAAAATAAAGCATTGTTTTCTAGAGAGGTCTGATGGTATATCCACCATTAATAAATTTAAGATCAGCTGTACTTAATAATCAATTAAAACATTAACTATTCTAATTAACCTAATTTATCAAGTTTCAAAGTATTTTACATACAACGCCTGTAGCATAAACACGTTAAATATAATTTAAGGTTTATGGTAGTAAGCGTTTCGCTACTTTCGCTAATTTTGCTATATTGCGGTTTCTTACTTTCATCTCGACTGAAGGTACGATTGTCATACTTTGTCACGATGACAAAAATGAAATACGACGTTATTCGTCTTTGTAAAAGTGACTGGAAGTCTGTATAAAAATTCTAAGTACTTTTTATTAACAATGAACCCATGAATTCGCCAAGATGTCGCCTTTTGTGAAATATTTCAATGCCTACCTATACATATGACCATGATGCATTGTGAATGCATTACCATGTACTATGTACACTGATCTGCAAATTTTGCTTTCATCCTTCGAAAAATACTCGATTAGTCATGCATGCGTCTCATAGTTGTGCAAATTTACTCAGAATATTGAGAAATATTTGCCACTGACAATTGATAATGCTAATTATTAATCTAATGACTTGACACAAGGAAATGCCATCAAAATGGATGCAAGGCACCTTTACGTATTATTATAATCATCCACTATTAAAGTTGCATTTAACAGGATGCCCTATTCATTATAATGCCATCATTATCAAATTACACAAGCGTTTGTTAACACTAACCGCCAAAATATTGAAACAAAGTACCACGGCCGAGAATTTAAGTTAAAAGACTCGTAATGTTTGCACGCCAAAAATATTAATTTGTACACTTGCATTTGCAGCAAAGCATCTCCTTGTAGAAAACGCTACTCATCTCTTTTTTACATTTTGATATCTCAATATCTCGCTGCGGTTTCAACAAAGATGCGCCAACAATAGAAGATACTTTGGTTTTTTATTGTCCGAGTCGGTCAAAGCCTGAATACAGGCAAGTCCGTAGTGTAGGAAACAGACACTTCTCCATTTTCTTCAAATAGCATCAGAATTTTACGTACTCTTCTGGGAATCTGTGCTCTTATGGTACCTTCATCTCATAGTAATCTTTTAATCTGATAGAAAATAATATGAATATATTCGAAAAATACCCCGTGGTTTTTTAGCAATAGCACACATATATAGTTATAAAAGGGTGACCACATTGTTGAAGTATTGCGTATATTACACGACTACACACCTACACGAAAACGTAACGTAACGATTAAATATGTAATATTGAATATTACATTCATTCATAATATATTGACAATCAAAGCAGATCGCGGAGTGTTGCTTTAAAGGAACACTTGAACTACCTAACGACATCAAACGTATTCATTTGATGAGAGAGACGCTGGTATCGCATAATATCAAAAACCATATTATTATCGAGCCCTCCCATCAGAGAGAAGACTGAGGAGAAGAGGTCGTCAGTCTATGAGCAAATTTTCCTGAGATCGTTAGAAGGAGATGCTCGCTACGATAAGATTAATGGCAGGAATATAACGTCTTGTACACAAACACACACGCACACAATATACCTACATGTATGCTACTATTGTACTTACATGATTTTTGATTGAATCCATTGTGTGTTCATATTCCTATTTGCGCATATCTGCATGGTCCTGAGAATATTTTTTTCAATGTGGATGCTAGCGATAGCCATATTCTAGGGTTCTAATTTTGAACAATTGAGACAGCTTCATCTTATCTGACAGCCTATTAAAAGGTGTTTCTCTCTTCCTTTTCTGGCTTTTCATATTGTCAAGAGTCTGCACTCTCTCAACACTACTCTCACTTTGCGTTGTCAGAGCATTCCAATAATTATTACCTATCAAGCTTCCCCCTAAAAATGTTTACGTTGACATCAAGAATCTTGACACAGTTATCGTTTCCTCAGAAAGTAACTAGTAGTGATCATAGTACACATTTAATTAACGTGTGCAATACTGATAAGAGAAAATGGTCGTAGTGTCGTCGTCAAAAGTACAGCCTTTTGTTAAAAATCTCCTCCAAATATAATACCACCTGATAAAAAAAATACTGAAAGCAGCAGC
This sequence comes from Callyntrura sp. NNG-2020, assembly GCA_027744055.1. Taxonomy (NCBI): domain Eukaryota; kingdom Metazoa; phylum Arthropoda; class Collembola; order Entomobryomorpha; family Paronellidae; genus Callyntrura; species Callyntrura sp. NNG-2020. The sequence continues at coordinate 25,333 of JAHZNE010000451.1, forward strand.
AGTGGCAAGCAAAGTGGGTTCCAAGGTGTTATATTTTATCTCGTTAAATGATCTCTTAAATTATGCAATCTATCCGTGTAGAAGATGCTGCCTTCACTGAAATGGAAAAAACCAGCTATAAATAATATGCGTCCTATAGTGTGGCCCGGCGTCGTCGTCGTCGTCGTCGTTGCAAAGCTCATTGTGTTATTGTTTGAGATTTCTCTACTCCTCCTGTAAAACAGGTACACATTGCAATTTGTGTCTCGATAGACAATTGCACGTTAGCAGAGATCCGTAATATAACGATAATGACAGTGTGCGCCAAGAGACGCAAGTAAAAGTAATATTTATGTAAGTCATTGTGAAAATTGAAACACTTCTCTACTCACTACTACTGCTACTGGTTGAACAACAACTGCATGTTCAATACGTTTAAAAGCAGAACAACAGCAAAAAAAGTGTAATTGCAACACATCTTGATGCTGCTGTGATGATTGCACAACAGCATCTCTCTAGTTAATGAATTCTGAGGTCCTTCGGAAGTCCGAAGATTTCTTGTTTTGGAAATAAAAATCTTTTCTGTTCAAATCTCGCGCGCGCTGCTTGTTTTGAATTTTGAGTTGTGTGTATACACCTTTTGTTCGTGGGGAGGGGGTAGACTACAGTAATAACTTTCAAATCAGACATAAAGAACATACATAACATTATTACAACATCTCTGCACTGAAAAAAGGCATTATTGCTCTGACTCCGCAATTAATCTGCTTTATTTTTATGTATTTTTTCGTACAACTCACTGATTACTGCCTGTTCTCGTGCTCTTTCCAAACTTTAATTTTATTACGCTACATATTTGAATTGAATTTCCGTTTTATAGACAATAAAGTCTATTACATTATATATGAGAATTGTGATTAAATTCTTGGGCCTTTTTTACGATGTAGGATAATATTATAATAACATGTAATTACTTTGTCATGCGATAAACTTAAAAATGAGGATGAGATGATGGGAAGACAAACTATTTGCGCTGAATACCTTCAGCAGCGTGCTCCCATCTAACCTACTGTGTGTGAGAGCTGTGGTTATGATAACAACAAATTATGATGGCCTAGTAAATTTACGTTGCCCAAAATTGATCGTGTGGTGGAGGGAGCCCCCTGGTCCTTTAACCTCTGACCATATATTAGTATCAATGTAATAAAAATATTTGGCAAACTTGTTTTATGGCAATTTTCCCCTCAAAATGAGTTGAATGATTTGAACGTTTACAAACATGATAGCATTACGAACACTAATTATTTCTTTATTCCATAAACTCGCGAAGCAATTCATTAACAAATATTAAGGAGTCCTCTAAAATTCCAATTAAACACATAAAAATTCGCCTGGTAACGTGTCACTAACTATCAAGTAGACACTTGCTGGCTGCCGTTGATGCCGCCACTGCTGTAGAGTGCTCTTCACGAGAAGAAGACGCTACAGAGCAACAACACTTAACGACGCACTACTCTGCTCACTTGAAGTGTCAGTCGAAATAGGCAATTTTACATTCTAATGCTTCAGGACGTACGTGGTGTGCGTTGTATTCACAGTATTTTTGCTTGATGAGGATGGTGATTGTAATTTTTTGAAAAACGAATTACATCACTTTCATCTTCATCCCGCTTATTACATCTCATTGAAAAACATCTCTCTCTCTCTCTATAGAATTTATTCCTAACGTTATCGTTAGTGTCTACTCTAACTTTGACCTTATAATAAAAAAAATAAGTCAGCATGCAGAATAGCAATTAATAAAAAGTAAGCTATTTACGATCCGAGTACGAATTTCAATACGTGGTAGCAAGGATTTTTTTCCCTTATTTGCCATAAAATTTTAGTGATGAATTATTGTGTAGGCAAAATAGAGGAAGGGTTGACGAGTTGTGATGGTAATATGTAATAACATGGTGGTGGTGGCGGTGGTATGGTGGTACAAGCTACATTTTTTTGTTCATCTCACAAGAAAAAAAAGCAGCAGCAGCAGCAGCCCTACCAAGAGCAGCAACAGAATTGGTATTTCATTTCGTGCTTCTTTTGATATTGAAGACGTCTGAACATGAACATCACTCATTGCCAATATTAAATATACATTATCAAGTGTCACGCAATAAAAATAACCAGCTTTCCTCCGCGTAAGGCAACCCCATCCCCCAAAAAAAGAGCGAAATAGCATGACAGTGTTTCGCTAAAATTTGGTAATTACTCAATGAACACGGCCAGTGGCCTCATTAATCATAATACACTTACACTTCATTTTATGCCGTCGTACGTACGTAGTAGCAAGTAGCGTTATATTCTAGAGAATTTCAGCAGAGCTGCTGAAAATTAAACAGGCTGTCAAGAGCTCTTCAATAGTGCGTGGAGAATGAGAGAATTTAAAAAAAAGTGTGTGTATAAAACCCCTTTGGATGAATTGTTTATTTGTATTTCCTTTGCATTCTCAATAATAATAATAATAATAATAATGTGACTGGGATTCGCTCTTGCCATTGCTCATCCCTATGCACCTGCTGACTCATGATGTTGCTGAAATCACGGCGTTGATTGTGACGTGGATCCTAAAATCAGCAGGAGTGAGGATAATAATGATGATGACAATAATCGTAAGCATAAAAAATGTCTATATTTTCGTATGGCTACTTAGTTTGATAGGCACACAGTTTTGTTACATCAAGTACATCGCATTATATACCAATAATACAACTGACTGTGAGCAAGCCTGACACTTAATTGAGCAATGATCACTATAAACAGATAATGCGGTGGTGGCGTACAAGTTTTGCAATTGGCATATCACAGTTGGATAATGTATGGCTTTGTTGTAACCACCACCACTATTCACTTTTACAGAAGTCAAAATGTTATTCAAGATCATCGTCAATCGTCGTTATCCCATAATCCATCATTGTCGATTATGCTGATTGAAATGCAGTTTGCATCCCAGGTCGTTTGCAGTCACAATCACCGTTCCTTTTTGAATGCTTCTGCACACGGTGAGCAGAGGAAAGCGAAATCTTCAAGTGGGTACTGCGCGTACAATGGGGGATTATTAGTTGATTAGTTACCATAGTCTAACCATTATGATGATGATGATGATGATGACGATGATGCTTGCTTCTTCCGTATATTTTAATATTTTCTTTGGTAAAAAATTGAAAAAGCGACAAAGGCGATGAGGGTATCATTTGTTGTTAGCTTTATAGCTAATTTTTGTAATGAGATCATTATATATTTAAACTTGATTAAAATCAGCGTCTAATTAAAACTTTCGCGTATTAAAAAAACTTTTCTAAATAATACTCGATTACTTTAATACCCGTAATCATGTTGCATACTTATATGTAATATACACACTAACCGTCGTGAATTACCAGCGCCAATATTACTTCATGCCAATGAACTTGCTGCATAGTTCGGCTGTATATATGCACTTATTAGTACCTGTTTTTTTACAGAGAGCTTTATTGCGTTGTGTAAAAAAAGGCTTGCGTTCTAAAAGCAGGCGGTGATGATGTTGTAAAATTTTCCATCAAAATTCTTTAAAATCCGGGTAGTAATAATATCCAGTTTTAGTGTACAACCCACAAAAAAAATTCTCACCAAGACTGGTGACCTCCCCCGGTGACCATTTCTAATTTCGGATGAGCAAATGCCCAAAAACTTGTGTAATTTGAGCATGAAATGAATGCTTTTTCGCCGACCACGTTCACATTCATTCTGTAAATATACAAAAGTGTTAATTATTGTTATAGTACAAGCAAAACTGCCCAGCGTTTGCAGTTAGAAACGCTTTTGTTGCTATGACAGACGTGTGGCATCTTGGTAGATGTGTGACCCTGTCGGCTGTTTGTCGTAAGTCTCTTTGCACACACGCACTTGTACCACCTGTTAAATAATATCTTGTTAGAAGAGATTCGTGTGACTTTCATTACGGATTGTGTCGTGGTCATATTTTATAAATTTTCTTACGGCTGAGGGTAATGGTTTTTTTTCTTACTAATTGCTTTACACACACACAGGTAGGGAAGGGATGGTTAATAAAGCCTACACCTCTCCTCTCATACAGCTTGTACAAGTTTGCGTCGTGCCTCTGTCATTTTGACCGTTGTGAAAGACTAATTAAATGAATATACCTTGATTCCATTATGCATTTACCATTAAGGCTTCCATAGCAAAACGTAAAATGCATTTTTGCAATCAATTACAATCAGCCTTTTTTGAGGGATGAGTTTTGAAAACAAAATACGAAGCTTCGTGGAAGCCTTGATAGAATAGACAAGAAGATGACGGGGACGCTGAAAAAACAATGATTGGCCTTAGTAAAGGGATACCTACTACCCACAGCACTACTTGGTATTCAAATTTCAAAATTAATATATTTATATTATTAGCGAAACGAAGAGTCAACAGTGGCGCGTTTTTTAAAATTGTTTTTCTCAAATAATTTAGATAAATGAGCGCTTGGCAATTATAGACGCAGATGAAGTTGTACGGTGTACCTGTTGTTGAAGTAGTTAGTGTATATCGTGGACTGTGCACAAACAAGCACACACTGCGTATACCTGCGTCACTCTCTCAGACATATGCTAATTTTTTTATTTTTGTCTCTCTACTCGTCTCGTAAACTGTTTCAAGGCGCTTTACAGATATTACAAATCTATTACTTGTGTTGTTGCTCATTTTCGATAACGGAGCATTAGTGCTGTTAGTAGCCGTTGCCGTAATTGCACAAATAATTAAAAGACACCTCATCATCATAATAAATGTGCGTACAAGCTGACTTGAGTCGCAGATTTTTTTTTGTGTCGGACGAGCCATGCTAATAAAGTTTCCTTTCTTGAAAATCTACCATTATTATTATTATTATTTGTATATCATCTTTAATATCTTGTGGAGCGCGCGCACATGCATTATAGCGGCTGCAGTGTAGCGAGATAGAAAGATGGGTCTCTTATTTTATTTACAATAAAATAAATTCTTTTTGCCGTATATCGTCACGAGGACCGTATTTGGATAGACTGAAGGCCACTTCTTGGACAACACATTAATATGACAGGACAGGGTGCCTTCAAAGAGCGTTGTTGGCTTGAAGAGCGTCCAAAAGTGTTGATTTATGAGCGCTGCCTTCTTCTCCTTCCATCGTATTACTTTCATCATATATTCATATCTAGCATTAATTTTCTTTTATTTATGGCATGTAGTGACTACGTAAATAGCTTGTGTACAGGTATATCTTCTAAAAAATATTGCTCCTTCTAGCTCTAATGCTACACGATTACTTTATGTAAATAATTACATTTTACACATCACTTACAGTTTACGGCAACGGATAATATCACCAAGACACGAAAAATTTAATTTGGAAAAGCATGTTTTTTGCCTGTTTTACGTCCGTCCGAAAATGCAATTTTAGTACCTTGCTGTATCTATTACCACGTAACTAACGGTCCAGCGTAGAGAGGAGACACGCAAGTACTCTCATAAAAAATAGCATATTTTCGCACAAAATTATCGAACAAAGGAAACCGTGTTGCGTTTTATGAGGAACGCATCATCACCATAAATTCATCTCTCCGCTGAGGAGAGGTAGAACTCTATAGACCAGGCTATATAGGAAGCAAGAATTTTTTGTTTGGCAGGGAAGAGAACAAAGGCCATCGACAAAACCACAGGATGATGTTTCAACAAGAAAGGTAAGGCACTCTTCTCTCAGAGGCCTACCTGCATGCAAGCAGCATAGCAGGCTATATTCAGAAATAACTGTAGGAATCTAAAGACGACGATGATGATGATGGGGATGGGATTGGCTTTCTGATTTTAGTTGTGCTGGCTTTCCTGACATTGTGGTGCCACTACACCTCTAATCATATTCTCTACAACAATTGTTGACATTGCAGTATAAATCTAAATCAGATACGGATACGTACATATATACATCTGCATACTATTTTACCCAGGAATTGTGCACACCGTCAATAGTTTTTTAAACATATACTCAGTCAAGACGGACGACAACCCTTGCATCATCAATTTCATCATCCTGATAATCACTGTGATCATAACGTCTAAATGAATGATCTCGTTGACTCCATTTGTATCCTTTTAATGATTATCCATCATCATAATTATTGGGATGGAGGTACAAAGAAGGTAAAACGGCCGCACATAAACATTACCAAGAGCACATCATCCATCGTCTATACATCTGGGAGGGGATTTTGCGTAGATCGTCGTCGTCGTCGTCATCCTCTTCTTCTTCTTCTCCCCTCGGTGGTTGTCTGCATACTCCTTGCTCATCCTCAAAATATGCCAATAAGTTATGGTTTATTGCACCTTGTAGTATCATAAGAACGTTTAGTTTCAATGGAATTGTAAAATGCCCTAAAAATGAATTTATCACCTGTTAGTACGACATACATCATGGCGTGCGCTCGTCGGCGTTTTTGCCATCTTTTGATGAAAATCAAAGGGGAGCAACAACTGCCTCGGCAAATTAATGACTATATTTTGACTAGTTTTGTAACTACGCAAATTTGTTTTGTAACACCTGGGGGTGAAGACTTATCCGTTTAAAAGAAGATATGATAAAAAGAAGAGTATCACTCATGATGATGCATCATACTGAGAAGCTCACACTTTTTCAATGTTAGCCAGTTCATAATTTCAGCAGCGCAGAAGGGGAAAAAATGTCACGAGATAGCTGTTTAGTTACCTGTGGCGTGAAAGAAAACGAACTACCTACTATAAAGCTATAAACATGCCTTACAGTGGTGGCAGTGACAATTATGCCACTTTATTTATTAATTAAATGAAACGGTTTTCAAAGGATTTTTTTATTCAGACACGCACAAAACTATGAGGGCCGAGATTCAGATGAATGGCAGAACAGATCGTCTTATCTTTTAATGAAAAAAAGCTAGTCACTCTCTTTTTCTTATTGCTAATTTCCTTACGTTTCGGGTTACATTTTGAGGTGGGATGGATATGGACGTAAACTTACCAGCCGGAGTAGTAGGTATACTCTCTGCAAATTTTTATGAAGGCCCATAGATACAGCATCAAGTGAAACCATGAGTGATTCAAAGTGGACAACTTTATCTGTAATTTATTGATGTAATCGTTATAGAAGCTAAATTGAATTCAATTATTTTTTGTTTCCTTATACGTTTCGTATATAGTATATGTGTGCACTGACTAGTGACTGTGTGTGTGTGTCTACATCATCATTAGCTTTTACAACAGAACCAACGAGGTATGCACAAATACATCAAGCCTTGCATGAAATAAGGACTGGGGCTCGAACGAAATTACACTAAGCATTATCGTGTTCGATTTTGAAATTTGGTGCTCATTTGGAAATCGTAGAACACAAGACAACACACACACACAGACGCACACGAAACCCAGAAGATCTACTTCTTTTCCAAAGAGTAATAACAATATATGTCAAAGAACGTATCAGATCCCTTTCTTCCACTGACATGCTTATTGATTTAATTTTAATTTAATTTTATGATTGGCTGGTATGCACATATACGCCTCTTTAGTACTCGTCCTGGCTGTGTACGTACTTTGATGCGAGAGAATGTTGTCAGAAGATTAATTACATTAATTACTCTCTGCATAGTCATACACAATATATACCTAATACTTGGGTATAGCTATATAAAGAGAATGGTATGCGCGGTGTAGTGTGTAGGAAACAGCAATTTTAATTTTGTAAAAGGACATGCACTCTCGCGGACCTAGGTACACATTGCTCTTTGTAGTCCGATTGAATACGGCTTGTGCTCCCAAATCAAATTCAATGTCGCAATAATAATCTTTACCTCGTTGTTGTTGGATAAGTAAGGTAGGGCACATGTGCCTCTAATTAGTAACCTATTATTAATCTGACAAGGAGGATAGAGAACCAAGACCCCTGTAATATCAAAACCTGTGTAATTAACCCATGTTTGGAAGCACACTTGACAACCTCCCAGTATTCTAAAGCGACAACATTTTTATGAAGACAGCAGAAGGAGAATCTTCTTACTCCATTTTTTCTGCGGTGGACCTGTACATACCACACGATAATAGAGGGTAGAGGTAGTAGTTATATTGCTGATCTTCAAGTGAATGTTTTATATGGCATTGCGCTCGTAAACCTACGAAAACTCTTGAAAATCTGTTTTTTTACCATTATCCCTATCGATGGTAGTTTCACTTTCAGATTCAGACGGATCCAATGAATCAAGGAGTAGTGATGGCATCGTGTGTAATGTTCAGGTCACAATTTTATCGAAAATATTACGTACATGCAGCATTGAGGATTTCGTGTCTTATCCTCACGAATCCCTTATAATGCAGGGTTGTAGATGGGTACCTAATGAGTTCGTTATTTTTGTCTGTCGGACCGTCCGACTGTCGTGCATTTCACACATCTATGCAGGAAGTAGAGGGTTTTCATGTCAAAATGGGCTCAGAGAACCCATTTCATCTTTTTTATACGTATAGTTGTGAATTTACATTTATGATTTGACCAATAATCCCCGTGTTTCCTCAACAACTTTCATATTGTGTCACGATGACAACTAAGGTTCACACTTTGTACAAAGGCACATCTCAAAGAAGCCCTGTGACCCCCACTTGACTGCAAAGTTTAAAATTTCTTCGTATTTTTTATTCAATTGATCCATGAAGGTCTACATAAACATGACATGTCATCATCGTCTGTGAGCTATTTGCGGCAGATGTAAGAAAGAACTTTGCTTCTTACATTGCAACAAGGGTACAATTCTTGCACCAACATACATCTGGAAAATTCCTATAAGGATACAAAATGAGTGGCCGCAACGATGTCCAGCGAAAATTCACTAGACATTACAAGCCATTCTTTGGCAACGGTTCCACACTCTAAAATTATGTTTATGTTTTCGGGAATCGATTACTTATCTTATCCCAGGGAGATATACACTTACAACAACAAATTTTGTACATACATGTTTTACATCTGCGCTACCTAATTTTCTTTACAAGCATCAAGTTGTTATATGGCCTGCTTCGGAAAATGAAAAAAGAGAATAGACAGAGTAATGGTCATCTCTCGAAAAAAAATGTAGAGATTGGGAACATTTTTAGGCATCTTGGATAGACGAATATGAAACAAAGTCGTGAACTGGATGAGTCGTGGGTGTTAGCAAACTACCACAGCTATTCATTCCCACCTGCCTGCCTGCATCCTTTCAATAGAGGCCGAGTAAACAAAATGCAAGTAAATCCTTTGTTGATGCAACCGTTCTGCCGTATTTGCCTGCATCTTTGCTTCACAGGGACGGACGTAATCACAAAAGCACAATAGCCACTATGCAGGCTTTTCGGCAATTCTCTCATCAGTTTATTAATCATTTCAATTTCTGTTTCCACAAAAGATTTGTTTACCAGATTCCCAGTCCCTGCATGGGCTCGCATACACACACACATGTACAAAGCAGTGCGGCAAATGATTACACAATGTAAAAGTAGAAAATGTAAATAAATGACAAGAAAAATAAATACTGCAAGATTCCACTCCGTCACCGTCAACCATTCTCTTTTCTTTTCCTTTTTCATTACGTGTAGTAATAGTCCTGCTTTTGCTGTGCTGGAAAGTTCGTACAGCAGCAGCAACATGAGTGTGCGGTAACACGAAAAATGTCTGCTGGTATTTGCGCTGAAGATGTTTTGTGTGTTTTCATTGTACTCCAAAATAGGCATCATTCAAATATATCGTGATCAAAAAATACCTTAGTTTCGACCCACCCCACCTCGTGATCGTGGTTTTTTTAACGTTATTCTATACTGCTATACGTTATCTACAATAAAGAGGATCCGACCCACCCACACCTAGTGATCACGATACGTTTGAACGCTGCCAATAAATGAATCAACCAACTCGTCGTCACATGCACACACACACTTGTTTACACACACAGAGCAATAATAAGTGATGATAATAAACAGCCAGGAGAGAGAGAAAAAAAACGCACGCGTCCTCGTCCAGCCAGATAGTAAAAAGAGGTTTCTTGCTTGTTTGTAACTTGTACTGTCATTTTTGGTCTGAACATTAAGATTTCTTTTGGGTCGACCTCTGTGATAATGTGCATTCTTTGAGCTTACTTAATTCTTGAATCTCGAATAGATTCCATTTTGGTCCGACTTTAATATATTTATTCACTGCGTCGTCGTCGTCGTTGTCGTCATCATCATGATCATCACAAAATGATCTCTTCCTACTTGCCAGCAATTCTACACCGTACTCACTCCTGCCAAGTAAAAAGACTTGAATAATGGGGTCCGCAGTCCGCACAGCAGAATAATAACTATTTTAGTGCTTATAGGTGGACCAGTACAATTTGGAGGAGGCATTATCATCAGAGGAAAATAAATTTCATGGAACATAAAAGCAAATGTGATAACAGCAAAAATGTTTATATCCAAGGAGTATTTTACGACGTAGTGTACGGAAGGTAATTATAAATTTAAGATTTAATTAAGATATAAGCAAAACCAGTGTGCTCGTTTTACCTTGCAAAACTAAAGTACATTTGCTCGCCATATGAGTATTTCTGGATAGCCATACATCAACTTCTTTACGAGTGGTAATTCTAAACTTTTTAGAGTGTCGTAATGAGGATAACTTGGGCAGCTCGAGTAAATGGGTTGCAATTGCTCATATTACATATTCGTTTTCATTTCACTTTTTAGTGGATGACCACAAGAAATATGAGGAAATAAGGGTGACTACAATTAATTTGACTATTTGTCTACACACACACAGGCAGGGAGCGTATCACGTACTCACCAGCACACAATGTTACTTTTTTAGGATTTTAATTTAAACTTAATTTTTATGCACAGGTGCAACCACCTTGCAGTCGAGTCTTTTGATTGATATTGTTGTCGTTGCCACCTCGATAGCATTTTAGATTGAGAAATTATTGTTTTATGACACATTCTTCGTAAATACTTCGCTCCCAGAAGCAGATATCTATCTATACTCAATTATCATGCTATTTGTAATGGAGTTAGTTATTGCTCACAACTTTATTTATTTAATTATTCAATTGACGATGTTGGTCTAGCAGTTAGTGTGTGGGCTGTCCAGTACCACCTTGTTGACTTCCACTTATCAAAGAAAACCCACTCAAACACGGCCCAGTACTGGTAGTAGCTTTTTTGTTCAATTTTATTGACAAAGCGTAATTGAATTAATTGAAAACTTGCATTAACTGAAACGATTGATGTGCCCTTGTAATATTTTATGTGCTTTTTTTTCTTTAATCGCCACAGAGCAGAGCAGTATTGTTGTGCGCAGTTTTGCCGTAAATTGTTCTACTGCTATTGTATTAAACATCATTCTGTGCAGTCTGCAGTAGGTAGATGTTGTATATAACGAATCTTAGGTATATCGTGAAGTGGTCTTCCCTTTAAATTTATTATGTGCTCTTTTCTTATATAATTGATTTTCTGTACATGAATCTTCCTCCAAAGGTTCAGCCTCTAAAAGCACAGCATGCGAAAAAATGGTCACGAGTCACGACTAGTATCAACCATCAAAACCTTCAGGGATCGTCCATTTAGAACGATGAGAAAAATTCAATTTTCGAACCGGTCATCCCCATCACGCCTTTATCACAAAATTAGGACCAACCTCCCCTAAATTTGAACTTCATAAGCTTTGCTGTTTGTAGCTGTGATACGTGTATAATCTGTATATTATGCTACAGGCGCGTATAATTATATTAAATCGCGATATAATTATAACCACTAGAGAACTATTTAGAAAATAATTTCGTTATCAAGGTTTAAATATTCCGATTGCGCATTTATGACCGAGAAATATTTGCAAAAACGATATTAACGATGATATATTACTTTAAGTGTTTATTTTTAACACCCGTAAAGTCCCATTTTATTGTGTTTGTACGTGCGTCAGTATTATGAATAATTATGCCGAGTCACGATGCTATTAGTTTCGACGTGTCATTTTAGGGAGCAAATAAGATTTGTAAACGCTAACGATGTTTTTCGGTTTGGTTTATAGCGAAATGATATATTTAACGAGTGTCATTTATAATGAAATTATGTCATGCTGGAGATGAAGATAATATGAGAGAAGAGTGAAAAAATAGTCGTAATTTCATCTTCTAATTTTATTTCTTATTAAATTAGTACTTTAACCTATGAGACATGCTTTAATTTAAAATTCTAAATATAAGTAACAAGCCAAACAGACCATAACGTTGGAAGGCTTGAGATCAGGCATTTTTAGTTTAAATTTAAATATCGTCACCATCTCGTTTCGCTAAATTTTGACCCCCACCCTCTATGCTGCAAAATATTACAAAATTATTCGCGTCTCACCCCCAACTTTCAAACGTTTTTAATGGACGATCCCCCACCGCGAAAACAAACACGTTATATAAAGTTGAGTATTACGTTGACAGTGTATGCATTCATTATAATTTATCTCTTCTGTGCATATTAAATTTTAATGAAGACGAACTAGGAAACGGTCTAGAGGCAAAGGCCTGTGATGGTGGTGGAGGTAGTAAAAAACGAATTGGTGTTTTGGCAACAACCTCAGCAAAAAGGAGCGTGCTAGAGGGAGGTGACGTGAAGCTGAAAGTGGTTTAATAAATCACTGAATGACATGCAAATGATGACACTTTAGGGAAAGAGGGAAAATATTTGTGCATTGTCACCTGCTGTGTGGCGGTCACACGTAGTGTGCAAGTGTAAAAAATAATGTATTTTTAATTAATTCAAGGAAAATAAATAAATACTCACCAGCACAAAAGTAGATTTTTATAACACCCACAATAAAACATCGCCTATAAAACTGGCTGTCTAGATGGTCTAGTATTAAACTTTTTTTGCTAAAGACCACATCGCACTGCATAATTGACCCTTTCTGCCAAAATGATAATTGAAATGGTTTTGCCTACATTCATTATTTTCATAACATCCATTCACGTTCGGTCTCTAGCGATATATACTAGCACACATAATGTCCCAAGGATTAATGGACTTTTTGCTGAGCTCTGCCCCCTTTTCCCCTTGTGTCACAGCGAAATAGTGGGCCACGTCCAAAAATCCTATCCCCCTCGAGATTTATTTTCGTGAATGTCCCAAGAGTCAACATTATAAAGCTGGTGTGAGTCACTCAGCAAATGCGGACCAACTTGGTACTTGTGAAAATAGTTCATACGAACGTAGAATAAGTGCCAAATGCCAAACAAAATCACCATCTCTCTGACATTCCCTGATCCGCTTGGTCTACCACATTTTGTACGTCGTACAGAACGACATTGACATGTGAAGGTCACTAGCGTCGTCGTTATCAAGTCTGATGGTGGTAGCAGGCAATTGATTTTGTTTGGTTGCTCAATATGTTCCTGGGATTCGAATGCAGACGTGTGTATGCCTACACACATTTCAGGTTTGATGCGGGATAAAAAACAAAGTTAAAAACAACGAGCTTGTTTGTTCATTTCGATTACTATACCATATGGCGTAAATTTCTTGCCAGATGTGTGTGTGTATACTCTGCTATGCTACAGTAACACAGAAATGTTGACATGGTTCATCTTAGGTACATTCGAAGAAAAATAATTTATGTTTGGTCAGAATTACCGGTAATGGCGTGGTTTCTACATTATACAAAGTATTATCGTCGTACACGTAAGACTCGTCCGCTCTCCAAAAGTCTCATTCAAGGCAAATATCCTGGAGCAAATGAAATGCCTAATTTATCTGGCAAAGGGTTTACTAATATTACGGGAGCGAATTTTGTGGACAACAGACATGGCGTAAAAGCGAAAACCCGGTTGGGGTAACATCCTAAATAATATTGACTTTGTGCGAAATATTTTCCACAAGGCAGAGAAACCAGAGAGAGAGAGAGAGAGAGAGAGAGAGAGACGACGAGCAGGGTAGTTAAATTTGGGTTGCTTCATTTGTGGTCTCCTCACAAGATTTCGTAGTGCTACAAACGCTGCTGCCTGGAAAAGATTCTCCAGCTTCATTATATCCTAGTAAATTTCCCGACGCTAATCGATTCCAGTTACGAAGAAATGTTTACATGTGGACAGAAATAGCGAAAGTCTGTGTCTACTTCACGTACGTGCATTAAAAACTAAAAAGTAGGCTTGTCTTCTCACGTAGACAATGATTTGCAAGGTTTAAATGCTCGCAATCTATCAACAATATGCTCACGAAATCAGTTTACACACGTACGGGTTCCACCAATACTTTGCACCTGTCGCAATATAACATCTCTCTCTCTCTCTCTTCTCTCTCTCTCCTTCTCTCTTTTAGATTCATTTTGGACATTTACCTCAAGGTTGAATAAGAAGTTGGCTTCTATCGAAATGAGAACGGGTTGCACCCAGCAGCGAGATATTTCAACATTATTTTCCACAGAGAGACAGACAAACTTATACATGTCCACATTTCATAAATCTTTCTCTCCTTTTTGAGATGTTAAATTACTGGAGCAAAGAATCGGAGAAAACGCTCATGTGGAAGACGTGCTGCGGCTGTTGTTGTTTCTACTCCTGCATACCTTGACATTTCATTTGACATATATATACCCCGTCCTCCCGTTTCTAGTTTAATTCTCTGGCAAATATAAACTATAATCAGGCTCATCATCGTTATCATCACACCGCTAACAACATGAGATTGCTTTCTATTCTTTCTAGCAAACTATTAATCATGCCCACAGAGCGTAGCCACTTTTCCCGTTTCAAATATATTTTACTCTTCGCCGTGTTTCAATAAAATCGTTACATAGATCACAGATCTACAAACACCGTTGTCGTCATGTATTGTCAGGGATATACCATGTGCTTGTCTTGCCAAACGCAGCCTTATAAACAGACTCAAATTTCTCTTTCCCGACACGACAACACGAGCTTTCTTCCAGCAGCAGAGAGAGAGAGAGATAGCGAGAGAGATCCCACACACAACGCAAACTGTGGAAGCAGCGTTTTTACAATGACTGTGTCATCCTGTTCGGTACTTTGCTCTGTGGAGCAGCGTTACAAGTTTCCCCGCTAATTAACGTCTCCATCCATCCAAAATGCAGTCGATGATTATGGATGCTTCACTGGTAACCGTATATAACGACACATTCCCCTGGAACAAAATGAGTAGTCGATATGTCAGCACGGCCGTATAAATTGTAGACTAATGTACACCCTCATTTATATGATTACGTGTAGCAGTAACTAACAAGTTCGTACTTTTGGGGGAGAACTATCCCCTTGGCAAAGTATAAAATTGCCGTGAAATGCTTCCTTCGTTTACGTGAATCATCGCGAATCGAATATCCGGTAACCTATTACAAGCAGAAGAGATACATTCTCGACTTTGCCGTCGTAAGGTAAAATTGGACGCTCTCGCTTGACAGATGATATAACGCCATCCTCATCCTCTCTTCTTGGTACAATGAGACAGCGAGAGCGAGAGAACACGTATCAACTTTTCTCCGGGTAAGCAATGAGCACTTACTTAAAAAATAATGTGCCATGATGATGACGATGATGATGAAAGATTTATAAATATAAATGACATGGTTCGTAATGGTTAACTTGATACGTATTCGATCATTTTTTTCATATTATTATGCCATAATATCTCTGTAGTAATAACATTACATGTATAATACGTTTTATGATTCACTGTGTACACCCAGCAGAAAACGGCAAAGATGACATCAGTAGATGTCGTAAAAAGGATATACACGTGTATGTGCCATATGCCCCAAGTTTTTTTCCCCGTCCTTTTCCTCGTATAGACGTTGTTAGCATTACTGAAACAAGACAACTAAACGAGACAATGAGGCTTAACGTATTTAGTAAAAAGTGTATCGTCAAATCTGTATTACTCTCGGCATCATTGCTGTTGCTGTTAGCAGTATAGGGGAAGATGTAAGAGAGCGAGAGAGAGAGAGAGAGAAAAAAAATGCTTGTGTTACTTTACTGACTGTTTGGGCTCAAATAAATCTCAGAAAAAATTATATGTATCCGTGTGTGCCGTAGTACGTTATAACAAGAACATTTCATTCTTTCTTTTTTTATTTTCCTAGTATTCGTCTTTATACGATATTATAACTCTTGTTCTCGTTACATGTTTATCGGATGCATATTGTGTATCCGTATGAGTCGTTCGTCGTGAGTACTTTGTACGACGACGACGGCAGTGATGGTGGTGGTGGAGAGTGCCCATGTATTCTCTTCCCACCCGCCAACAACCACACATAACACGAGTACTGCATGAAAACTGCTCATATCTATGAATTTCCTCTTATTTTCTTATTTTCACCATTTCGGTAGAGAATTTCCTTTGTTAGACGGTTAGAAAAATGGCATATATGTATATGTATGCTACATAAAAATAGAAGAAGTGCGATTATCATCATATCAGATTCTTCCTCTTTTCGTCCTTGCTATTTTCTTGTTTCTCTCTTCAACTCCAACCATTCCAAGGACAAGAAGGGGGAACAATAGGAGGCATCCTGATAGGCTACAGAAAAAGACAGAACGAGAGAGAGAGAGAGAGAGCAGCTATTTGCTTCCATCCAACGTGTCATGTATAAATGCTGCTATTTCTTGGTGAAAGCGTGTACTCTCAAAAGAAAATCAGTTGGTATTATGTATCTTTTTTATTTTGTCGTATCATGATATTTTCGTTGCCCTCATCTTGTCGCAGTATGCTTACTTACCTTCTTGAAAGCCTCGTCGTAGTCACCATAATGATCGCCTGTCTGAATTCCAAAACAGTTTTAGACGTTATATGGCACATTATCGCCAGTTTTACATGTTTCAGCAATTTTCTACACACACGGCACTCTCGGTTCAAAACCTACGGTGACGGGCGGTTAGCAAGTTATTGCCCCTGGAACTGAATAGAAAATTAAAATGAATCGGATTTTCGGTGGGGAGGGTACACTAAAAAACTATTTTAACGGCGCGGTGGTAGTGGTGATAGTGAACTTTATAATTTTATGACTGATTCATGATGCCCCAAGGTTGGAGTGTTTTATAGGAGCATTCTTTATTGGGGGTAGCAGCATATGCATCAAAATAGCTTTGCAATGAGATTGCTTATTTGGCGTGTTTGCAAGCTATTTTTCCATTAGAGGGATACTTCTAATTTTATTTTCGAAGACGTTTCCCAATTGCCAAATCGTTTATCTAAACAATACTACTTTAAAGCTACTACACTGGCACTCGATCAAAGTGACTTCAAAATGCCACGAAAGAAATGTGGAGATGCGGGATTACACAGATGAATGTTACACAGACACACACAGGAGCTGTCTCGTTTTCTATAAAAAAACGTGCACGCGGCAAGCAAAAAAACCCAAGGCTTGTTTACCGATGTGTCTTCTTAGAAGCGGTGTAATACGAGTCGTCAATCGACATACCTGAGAATGCTTTCTTTTTCTTCTCTCTCTCAGCTCTATACTCAAAATTTTCGGGTGAAATGTTCCAATTTTCATGGAGTTTCTTTTCTTTTTCATTAAACATAAGTAAAACTCGTTTAGTTCTCGTATCTCGTTTATAGTTTTACATGTGAGTAGAGAACGATACATGATAGCGGAAGAATTGAAATTGCTTATAAGGAGCTGGTTGTAAATGGGCTTTACTTTTTACTCAAATTCTGAGAGAAACCACAGGTTACAGATACTTAATAGCAATAGAAACAAAGTTGCAAACGAAATAAATATACACAGGGAAGAGGGGAAATGGTACCCTTGCTTTCACTTTGCTATCCTGTAATACGATGCGATTGGACTAATGTGATGATGCTCCTTCCACTATAAGGGAACTACGCGGGGACTACCTTTAGCCCTTGTATTTTTGTCCATCGTTGACGAGCCTCTCGTTTTTTGGAAATGGGGTCGCTCCCAACCACACTATAATTTATTTAAAGTTTAATAATACAAGTCAGCTCGCAAAAGCATGCAGGCAACCTCTGGGGAACAAGCAAAAAGAAATATTCATTTGCAAAAAAAAGTTTTCAAAAGAATGCTACCTCTAAAGTGAATAAAATAATTACTTTTTAAAGTAGCTTTTTACCGATGCCCCATCACTATGGGGATTCTCAGTCGGGATTTTACGACACGCTACAGCCAAAAAGTTGCATACATGTGAAAATAAAAGACAAGTTTGGGCACGGTAAAGTTTTCATTTCGACAGCTGAAATATTCAACAATTTTGTTAATTATTGTGTTGAAAGTGTTCATTTTATTGAACGGTGGAGAGATACTTTGGAAATGTTTTGGAAACTAAAGAATTGACAAGGCTGGCACATCCAGACACTCGTGGATACGTACGTACGTACGAACGTGCATTGAAAATCAGCGCTAGCATTTGTTCAGGACACCTTTTTGTTAGGCCTTGACTTCGTTTGTGAAGCAACTGCTTACCCGACGGGGTTGCTTTGGCAATGTGGAGTCTACATAACGAAATGTTTTTTACCAAATTCATAGGTATTGTGAATTTGGCCGAAGGACATCTTTTACAAGCGGTGTGGCGTTATTGATATAATACCGTAGTTTACTCAATACACACCGCGAGTTTTATTTCAAAGTTCCTTGTTATATTCTGTCGGTTATAAAAGGTTGGTGAACAGTTTGGCTACCAACCACTGTTAGAAGTCAGTGATGTCGGTTTTCCTTCGATATTTTAAAAATTGAAAAAAGTCAAGCGATATTAGATATCAGAGGGGAAATCACAACGGTAATTTAGCATTGATGTGTTGAAGTACGCGATAGATAAATCTTACTATGCTATTGCATGCTCTCCAAAATATGCATAAAAATCCGGCATTTTTTAAAGAAAATCCGCCAAAAAGGGTAAAATAGTTGATAAGTATAACGTCGTGAATTATAAACTGTCTCGTGGAAATTTTACTGACTAAATCGAATGTTCTGTGATGATGTGGTATCTATAAAATATGACTTAAAAGTTGTGTACCCTTCTATACTTGCTGACAGCATCTAAAACTCGCTAGAATTTTCAACTATTTTGAAAGGTAGCATAAAAGGAACGAGTGCTGCTGAAGTAGAATGTCTGTGTCAAAAGCTTGGATCAGGAAGCTGTATGGTATAGTAATTCGTATAGAAAAACTATACACGCGAAATCATGAATTATTATTTTCTCTTTTTCCCTGTCTCTGTATAGCGTTGTTAATTTTGTGTTGTGTCGGAGGAATAAAGAAGCAGGAACATCATGCAGCAAGGACAGCAACACAAATAACACAACAAAGTAAAATATAAATTCAAAAGCAACTTCTTCGACGTAAGCCCGGGTCTTATGGCAGGAGTGCTTAAGAATTTATTAGAGTAGGAAAAATCTAATGTCCTTTTCCAGGGAAGAAGCTCATGGATAAAGGTTTATGGGACGTGAATGTAATGTAACGTTCACGTAATATACGTTTCCTCCGTACAAAATGCACAACTCTTTTTACTCCACATCTGCATTCTCATGCAAACACAGGGCGACGTCAATGAAGTCGTCTGATATAAACTCTCTTCAAATAATTTTCAGCTTGTAAATTACCTTGTTGTTACCGTTTCACAAAAGAAAAGCACGCATCATGCAGGAACACGAGTCTATATCTGTATTTTGCCGATTTCCTGTTCAAAAACTTATGGCACAACAAAAGATGAAATTCCCTGGTGGGAGTAAAAGCAACACAATGACAGGCACTGTTGCCAACTACTACTACTACTATCTTTGCACGTACACTCCCTGGGCCTCACTTGAACAATACATGTCTGAGTGTATTATCATTTGGACCACTTCCTCCTTGTGTTTACAAAAAAATGGCAAGATGAAACAGAAAAACAAATGATCTGAATGGGCATGTAAAATGTAAATGGAGAAAAGTAGGAAAACATGACAGTGTAAATTAATTCTTCAACTTGTACCAGAAAATACAAATACCCACTTGCCTCCTAGTAAAATTAAACAAAGCAAACTAACTGGTCGCGCGAAGAAAATGGGATTTTACGAAAGGGAGGAGATGCAAAGTTTTCTGGAATTGCAGTGCTGTACTGTTGTCGGTGTTTAACTTGATTTTACATACTTTTATGGACGACGTACATATACAAACACACACACAATAACTCCCACTTTTCTGTCGCACTACAACTACTCACGCTTGATTCAATATCCCGTGCCTGCGGACTCGTCTCTTGTTGCTTTACATTATATACCGACCTTCAGCGTGTGTGCATGCAGAAGAAGACCGAGGTCTATATCTGTATAGGTGTGCTCTTTTCATCACTGGCATGAAACTGGGAGACTTACATGAATGGATGAAGGCTTACAAATTTTTATGTAGACGCAGAAGGACAAGCCAGCAGAGTGCCAAAAGACATGCCACATTGTTTGGCGAAAGCGTAATCCCAACATACATACTCATAATTTCCATCCTCAAGGGTGTTTTCCGTCATAATCATCAATCTGTCTTGGAAGAGCCTTAACTTTTTGTCAACCATGCTTAACTCGTGACATTGAAGGCACACATAGGTACAATAATAATAATATGTATTCAGTACAGGAATCGAGCTCAAAGAGCTTGAGAGCTTTGTAGCTTACTACAAAGTAACGGTAAAGCTTTCTCTCGGTATAATTATATTATTTTTGGGCTATACTCGCGTGCTTTCATCTAGGCATAACATTGGTTTGATGAGACAAGTCAATGGAAAAGAGGAAAGGAGTATATACCTTCTAAAATTCTTTGGATACGAAATATGTCCGACATTATAATGTGCAGAGCCAAGCATGAACGGAGCGAGAGAGAGAGGTAAAAAACTTATGACCTTCTTGAAGACTTCCTTCATACGGTAATAAATGGGCCCTCGTGGGAATAAACATTAGGGCGTACTGCTTCAACTTGAAAATGTTCCACATCAGCAAACACTGCTCAAAAATGTACTTGAGTAAGATTCGGATTATCCTTGATGAATTACGGCGCGATGGAGAGAATGACTGAACATCTCCAAAGAAAACGAACGCGAGTTTATGTATATGTGTATCTTATGATTTGACACTTTCTATTACGAATTCGGGGAAAAGGATACAATTTGGTTGGAGTGGAGTAGATGAAGCTAAAAAATATTATAAGTACATGTACACTAGTTGATTTATTTTGCTGGCGGGTAAAATTTCATAAATTGAAATTTTGATTGATTCCTCTCTGGGTATAAAGGAAATGGGAGACGTAATAATGTACAATTTTGGATCCTTCACCATCGCTCTGTACACAAGTATTTCATTTGCGTCTTCTTTTGCAAAAAAATCAATTGCTTTGAAACGAATTTATGAGAATAAGGCGTACTAAGAAATCAAATATAGAGGAAAGCGAGAGAGACTTAAGTTGGAATACTGTTGTAAGAAGGAACGTTTTTCAATTTCCATCGTGCTCAATACTTTTAACATATATAATGAAAATTTATTCGAAGGCGGCAAAATGAGGGCATACAACAATGCAATACAGTACAAGGCCAGCTACATACAAGCTTGTTCATTCGTCATTTGTACACATTACACAATGATGCTGATGATGATCATTGATGACGATGATGATGATATACGCGCTCATGATCTCTCGAAAATAAATCAGTATTCGGCCCACGAGATGTTCCCATCTTCATAGCAAAACTACTTTCCGTTTCCCCTAATATTGGAGGAAATAAGGAAAAGTTGAGCAAAATCCACTTTTGGCTGAGCTGGACAAAACCAACTTTTCTCCTCGTCGCAATACACACACACACATACACACATATAAATATACACATACAACATACTGCATTCTATTTATAGCAGAAATCGCATCTATCATTTTCGGGAATTGTACTCCATTTCATCGCATTTGTGTAATATTTTTCAAGTTGAATATTATATGTATGAATTTAGTGATACGAAATATGGAGTGTGTGTATTTGCTATTTGGAAACATTTAGTTTTCCTGTTGGAAGGTCGCCCTGTGGAAAATACACAACAAATTACATTATTTACAGCATGCCACATTTCCACTTTTCGTGTGCGGTTCCTTTGACTCTGACTCATTTATGCATGAATACAAATATTAGGTATACATCAACACTGATACTGGTCTGTTTTTGACTGATTTTTTGTTTATACAAGTTGCGGGTGTAAAATAGAACGTATTTCTGTGATTTCTCTCTCTCTCTCTCTCTCTCTCTATCTCTCTTATACCATGAACTACCACCACTGAAGATAACGATTTTCAAAAATTGGTATGCATAAACGCTGTCCAAAGAAAGGAAGCGAAGCATACTTGTATCTACCGTGGATAGATACTCATGTATATAACGATCAAGCTATTCAAGCTTCCAAAGAGCAAGCACGTGGTTACAAATGCACAAGTTAGAGAAATATGCCTTTCAAGAAGGAAAACTCTTTGTAATAAAAGAAAAATTGTATCTCTGTACATTCATAATATTATATACGATTACGTATTGCTGTAATACTAATACCAGAAGGGTAACTTTGTAGACTAGGTATGATACCAGACCACGTACACCCCACTTAAGTTGAGCTGCACTGTCAGATCGAGATGTGCATACGATATGTTCTTGGTTATATAAAAAGTTTGTGGATATACGAAAGAGGGGGAGGAGAAGGAGGGAGAGATAGCGAGAGAGAGAGAGAGAGAAAGAAAAAAAATGTCGATGGTGACTCATCCTCAACCATCCAACCCGTCTTTCTTTCAGTGCCGTGCTGCTGCATATTATTGTGGATCCATGACGATGATGATGACGATGATGGCGATGATGATGCACTCAAGCTTGTCTAGTTTAGGGGAATGAAGGGAGAAAACGGGCATTTACAGCAGGGCAAAACCATTTAAACGTGTAGAACTACAGAGATAGAGATAGAGAGAGAGGGAGAGAGAAAAGGCGAAAATACAGTTAGTTGTATCTGCTTACAAATGAAATGCTGTTTGCTTTCTCCTTACTGGTGCAACGACTGTGAATGTCCTTGTGTTTCAATCCATTTACCGTTTTGTTCGTTTTTCTTTTAGTTAGTTGGTGAATTGCGTACATACAAGCTTACCAAGTATCTCTGGGAACAACGGTGGCATGCATGCATAACACATAGATATTGGTAAGTTTACATTATACTTCATATTTAATGTATAATGAGAGATTTCAAAGTATGAATGGTAGGGATTTGTTTCCATCTTCCCACTACTTACTCACTCACCCAACCAGCAATACGTAAGCGGATAAATGTACCATTTCAGGAAAATCCGAAAGTACAAAGTACACATATAGCACGTATAGGTACACATATCAACAATTATATGGTACGTAAGAGGTAAAGCGCTTTACAGTGTATTTCATTATAAAAAATTTTCACATTCTGAGTAACATCATTATCATGATCTACTTGAGTTTGAAGAGAGAAAGAGCTACGAGCTTAAAGTTTAAAAAGCTTTCTTCCTTCCATTTAAAAGCCGAGGGAACGACGAAGTACAAACAAGGTACTACTCCGTCAATGTTGCCGGATTTTGACAAATACCACTGCAAATCGCTTCAGATCGAGAAGAAGTGCTTTCTCGATAGAACTAGTTCAGCAAAAATAAATTGAACGTGTCTACTGCTCTTTTTCTCCTTCGTTTCAGAGCCTCTTATGTTGCAAAAGAAGAGGCAGCATTCCAGAACACAGTTTGCCAAAGTAATACGTATATACCTACGTACATGCCATCAGCAGCAGTGGTCTCAAAGTCCCCTGTAAAATGGGAAACATGCAATAATAATTTAAATTAAGTTGTTGTATAAATCATTTTTTTGGAACTATAACGCACTATGTCATTCTGCCATTCCGCAACCATGTACATTCTGGCAGTGATAAATTTATTTTCAATAAAAGTGTATCACCTCTCCCCTCCGTCCGTATCGAGTTTATAGAGAAAGCAAACAGAAAGTTTTAGCTAACCACAAACAGCTTTACAACAACATACCACACTCTACTCAAATTTGATCGCATAGAGACGTTTCTGCATGTATTTATGGTCGCGAAACAATCCCGTCTTCGTACATACTTTCCCCGGCCGCATAAATACCAGCGCATTACAAGGTGACAGCCATGATGAAGCTGGGTTTCGCTTGATGGTGTTTCGTCTACAAGAAAATGTAATCAATTATCATCATGGAGTTGTTGCGCTAAATCGGAACTGTATTTCGCTGGGAATCGAATTTTTTTATTTTCTCCGCAGTCCAATCTGAAGGTGATGGAAGGGTATATGCCTACCTGTTCACCCTGAACACAAAATTAGTTTGTCGAATTCATCATCCACTTGGTTAATTACCATTTCAAGGCAAATATATTACTATTGTGTAAGGATGTGGAGGTATGTTGTTGTTTGCCCTGATTGCTGAGTTTTGTAGCGAAACTTTCCTGCCCGTATTCATACGGTGCATACAGTATTATTAGGAAATTTAGACACTGACACGACGTAATATTCTGCTCGAGATGATCCCGAAGTACCTAATCCAAACAATCAGTTAGTTTCTGCCGATCCTCCGCATATAGCTTTTCTTATAGTTAAGACCAAACTTTTCCCCATTACAGTTTGTCCCAGAAATCTTTTATGTTACGTTTTTGCCATAAATTATAAACCAGCATGTAATGTTTTTCGACTCGGACATACATAATTTATATTTATTGCGTAAACAATTGCCAACAACAATTGGC
Source organism: Callyntrura sp. NNG-2020 (assembly GCA_027744055.1). Classification (NCBI taxonomy): domain Eukaryota; kingdom Metazoa; phylum Arthropoda; class Collembola; order Entomobryomorpha; family Paronellidae; genus Callyntrura; species Callyntrura sp. NNG-2020. Next base: position 50,127 of record JAHZNE010000451.1, read on the forward strand.
GGACTAAAACCATTGTGTACATCTTCATTTAAAACAATAAAATTTCCAGTTGTCCCAAAATAACTTTTAATAAAAACATTTTACTTGTAGTTTTGAAACATGTTAGATGATGCAGTATCCTACCCTTCCTTCCCTACCTTTCAAGATTGGCAAGAATTGATTTTATCAAACTGTTTGAACAGCACGATAGGATCTGAGAGCCTGCACCCGGGCACGATGGTTATCTCACATTTCCCCACCTGATAGTAAAACAATAATGTATGTGTAAATATATTTGAACTGAAAAGTAAGTTTCATCTTATATTGAAATATTTCAGATGAATTTACACGTTCGTCCCTTCATATGTTCGCATAACCATATGCAACGGTCTTAGTAAGCCAATCCTTTACCGGATCATGAATCCAGAGCGAGAGTAACCCGAAACTTTAAAGCTGCATTTGAACAAAGACAAAATGAGGCCGATGTGTGGTTTTAATTTTTAACTCGCCTTTAGTAATCCGGACCTTTTTGGCTACGGGCAGCACACTCACATTACTGTCAATGTACATTATTTACTTATGCTGAATACTAGAAACTTTTACATGGTGGTTTATAATGTATACGACACAAATATAAAGCATTTTTGGGACAGAGTGTATTTGCTCAAGAATTTTGGGGTTATTATTGGATACGCTGTAGCGTAAACTATTTTGTACTTTCAACGAAAGAGTTAACGAGTTGTGATGTTTACTTTTCAGTTAGAAAACAATATTGAATATACAGGCTGGCACTACAGCGTTTCTGTGGGTTTTCTGTGTGTCCTTTCGAAACTACGAAGGATAATTGGAATAATATAAGGTTACATGATTATAAGAGAAGCCCTCAAGCGCGAACAAACTAAGCTGGGCAGACGTATATCTGTGGAAGTCCCACTGACAACAATAACCACGCCCGGATAACTGTATTCAGACAGCGTTTACAACGATGAATACCGAAGCGTAAGCAGAAATAATTGTGCAACTTTATACTCCTTTGCCAAGCAATTTACTTCCGCTAAAGCACGAGACCTGTTATTAGAAAATTTGGTTCATCCTGTTTCATTTATTTAGCACAATGGCAACCACTGATGCATTCTTGTGTGTTCGCTCAACCAAAATGAAATGTTTCTAATATCCTCGCTCGTATTATTGTCAGGGAGCAGATACTAATTCATAATTTTAAGTGTGCGCAAGAATGATTTAATATCTGCAGTCCTTGGGATTTTGTGATCCTTTTACGAAGAGAATTGTTTGCGCTGTGAAAATCCCCCTTGATCGTGCTCCTTTTACGGGGAGCGTGTTGCATACCTCCTTCCACTCCTCTTTGGACGATCCACTCACGAAATACGTTTGAACTATAAATCTGAGCATAAATAGTCGTACTTCATCTCTAGAACAATTGAAACATATTTTCTGCCTGGGCTATTTCTCAACGTGCTCCTTCTATGACGGGGAAAAGGAATAAATGAAAGTGGAAGCGAAGCCTGTCCGCCACCCTCGACTTTCCTTTTTCTTTCTTTTGAGAAGGGAAAGAGATTATATTATTATTATTAATTTGACATTTTCTTCTTCCTCCTCCTGAAAAAGGAGAGCGACCGAGCCAGGATGCAATTATTAATCACCATTGTTTCAGAATATAATGAATCTGCCCACGGTCACACACACACTCCTCCATCTTAACGGAGAGAGCGAGAGAGAAACCCTAAGAAAAGTCGCTGCAAAGGATGCACGAGGCATCTTAAATCCCCTTTCTAATGGGAAGGTGTCCACCGGGAGTCATTTTCAACCTTTTCAATTACTATCAATAATACTATGACATTAACAATGGGTCTGCTGCTCGTACGTTTTAGCATAAATATTGATGCCTATAAAGGCGCATTTCATTAGCCGTTTATTTTTCTGTTGCCTTGTGTGTGTTTGTGTGTGTGTGTGTGTGTGGACACAGGACGGGGCACTCCACCGTTTCCTTCTGAGCACCAAATATAATTCATTTTTAAAGAGGAAAATGGGTAAACATCCCACTCGTTTGGTAGTAAACCAGAAACCAGAAGGATTTTTTCCGAGTAACAAAGACTTACAAAAATGCAGCTTTTATCTTATTTTCTTGGTTTATGAATCCTGGGCATGCAAGGGGCACACAGACAGACACAAAGTTATTTTTGACTAAAACATTTGTTATGAAACCATCCCATTTATGACGCTTTTAAGATCCCTATTCTCATAAATACATCATTACACAAGCGAGGTTGTTGTTTCTGATCATGTGTGTTTGTGTGTGTGTGTGTGTGCTGTGTATACGACATTCTTATTATAATTTCATTCTTGTCCCTGAGTTCCTATTTTTCTGCTTGGCTCTTCCCTTCATCTTTGGGGTTCTCTTCCTGCTGTACTTATTCTTCTTAATGCATACTTCAGCCAAACTTTCTCTCGACTGAGGAGGCAGGCATATATACGGGTATTAGTAATTGCTTTTTCCAGAAGAAAACTGGTTGTTTTCACGTTTAAAGAGGTGAGCAGCCAGCAGAACCGCACTCAACCATTTTCTTCCTCTTTGTGTTTTATTCAGCTCCTTTCATTTTCAATAAGAAGAGTACTCCAATTGAATCCAGACAGCGACCTCAAACACATTCAAGTGACCTGCCGCGTGTAAAACCCCTGAATTGGTGCTTGCCCATTATAATAGGATTGACGCGTTTGTATGTGCTATATGAGCTCAACATGTGCACTATTATTGTTCCCAGCTCCCACTACATAATACCATGCACGAAACCCTTTGACGCTGCATCTTTTTTCAAAGAGAAAGAAAAAGTGAAAAGGAAAGAAGTACTGGCATCAGCATGTCTGACAACAAACGTAAAGGTCGGGAAAGTGGAGAACACAAATTAAATTTTACTACAAAAGTATTTGACAAAAATGGAGAGAAAACGGTGTGCTTTATAACTTTAGAAATTGGCAAAGAAGCAAATAACAGAAAAGGGGAACGAGAATGAGTCACTAACAATGTACTTATACGCTGGGCATCCATAAACTACTTCGGCATCCAGAATTGAGCTACCAGCAGCAGCAGAATGTATTTTTCATGGCCGCATGAATAGATTTCATAAAAATGAATATATACGTGATAAGTGAGTAGAAACAGACGGAGGGATCATGTAATGGGAACGAGATCAAGTTGCGCCGGCATCTACATTTCTTTTCCAGTCAGTGAGAAACTGGGAAAGTGGGAAACGAGACAAAAGGGAAAATGAAGGGGAAAATACTGCTGGTTGTTGGGGTGGCAGGGGAGCGCATGCTAATAATACCTTCTTTAAAGTTACGATTTTGGGAAAAATAGCGATTAAATGTTAAAATAGATGCTTTATGCTGCGTATGTACGCTACAAAAATATATAAAGAACAATTTGGTTTGGTATGCCGCTTACAATGGTCAAAGAAACCGAGCCAGGAGCAATACTCACTTTTCATTCGCATTTTCTCTTTTTCTCTCTCTCTCACTCTCCCTTTCCCGCCATACCTCTAACCAAGGCATTTGTACAAAAGAATGAATGAAAACGGACGCGCATAAATTCAACAGCATTCGGGTATATTTGCCACTTGGTTTTTTTGCAGAATGACGCACATGTAAAACTGTCTACTTTCCTTACGAGAACGGAAACGACCCGGTTTAAAAATTATGGTCTAATAATAGTTTCCTCAGTGTGCTCTTTAATAGACATTACGCCGCATACATACATTTTCCAGCCGTACATTAAATTTACATGATAACATCATTCGAGGATTTTTCTTTACAAAAAAACTTTTATCGAAGCAGCTTTTCTTTCAGAATTCACCCCCATTAGCAAATAATTTTTGAGTACAGGAAAGGATGGATTTTTTATCAGATTGGCAAGGTTCTTCTACTTAGTGATTTAAATGAGGCTAATAAATATAACGGTCTTGGCCATACTTGCTCAGGAGGGCGCTACGACGGAGAAAGCTGTGAAAAGTTTTTTTTTCTTCGAGAGAGAGAGAGAGAGTCAAAAGGGTACATATTATTACTCTTAACTATATAGAGAGGAGCAGGGGAAAAGTGGCATACGTGCTAACACCGTCCTTTTCCCCATATTTACTCGAGATATTACTTGAAAAATTGTTGTAGAACATGTCAGTACATATTTTTGAAAAAAATGCCATAAGGCAGACAAAGTAGATAATTTTACACTCTGAAGCCCTTCTTAAAGCATATAAGTAAGTCATAGGAAAACAAGATTTGCGTCCTCTTAGCTTCCCTGCCTCCAAGACAGATAAAAGCGAAAGAGCAAAAATTCTTGTCGTCTGCAAAAGAAGAAAAGTGGCTTCATATCATTCTCATAAACAACATACACTCTCTCTCTCTGAAATAGTAGAGCTGAAGTGCTAGTTTTGTTGGTGGTTGAGTCTGCACTGGCATTACCCTCTTTCTCGTCCCTCTTTCACTCTCTTTTCCTGTCTCTTTGGCATTGTCAACAGAGAAACAAGGCCCTTCGTGTTCTCCTCCTTACTGCCTCCCTGTCTGAGGCATATACACCATTACCAAACTTAGCATACCCATTGTGTGGAAAATTACAGAAAAAAATGTTTCCTTACTGAAAGTACAAGGAAAACTAAAAAAATAAAAAGTATTGCTGGTTGGCACGAAAGCACGATCGCAGAGAGTCACTATACCCCAACAACAACAACAGCGAAAGGGAACCAGGGTACACAACATGACGAATGAATGTACATAACACATAATAATCGTAATAATATGCATTTCCCCACATCGTGGTGGTGGTAGTGGTGATGGGAAAGGCACTATGAAGGGGAAAACGCGCTGTAATATAATAGCCGTAGTAGTAAAGCATCATCGTGGAAAAAGTAGCAGCCGTGGAGAAGTAGTTAGAGAGAGGCACTCTTTCCTTCTCATCACACACACACACACACGCTCGCTCGCTCGTCGTAGCTTATAGCCAGCACATGCGGATCATTCACTCAAACCCCGCACTCACTTCACTGCTTTCCCTATTTGCTGGCTAACTGAATCTGACTCTTTTCTCCTGACTGCTGCTGCTGTTTGCTCCTGCTGAATCACAAGAGCTCCTCTCTATTCTGCATGCATGTTTCGTGTTTCCCTTCTCCGCTCTCGGTTTTCTTCTCCGCTGCCGTATTATTATAGGAAGCATGTAAAGTTTGGAGTTGAAGGAGGACTGGCAAGTGTACCTACCTAGTGCTCTCACACAAACGTGTGTATATACTCGAACAACCTTTTTTACATGGCGTGCCCAACTCTCGCAGCAGCAGGAACAGGAGCAGTTATAACTACAAAACATACAAGATGCTCCGTCTCCTTTCCTGGTTGGTTGTAAAGGGCAGCAGCAGCAAGCAAAGTAGAAGTGTTATCATTGTCTCCTCTAATCTAGTCAGTAGGAGTAGCAGCATCGTGCTGGTCTGCTTTCCCTTTCCACAGCACACGGGTTTCTCTGCTTATTTTCCTCTGTGTGTGTACAGAGCGCTTCTTGTTGTTCTACGATTCCACGATGTCGTATTTTTGTTTGCGTTGATGATGATGATGATGATGATGATGATGATGGTGGTGGTGGTGGCGGTGCTGCTGCTGCTGATGCTGGTCGTCGTGGTGGAGGAATGCACAATCAGCATCACCACTACATAGAAAAGTTTTCTCGTCTCATATGATTTACCATGAAACCAACACAGTGGTAGGGTAATGCTACATTCTTGCTTGGTTTGTTGTATGGGTATTTTGTAACCCGCTGCTTTCCCTTTGCTTCCTTTCAGTTCAGTCAGAGAGGAGAATCCTTTTAGAGAGCGCACTAGAAAAGCAGAAGGCGGCTCTCGCTCTCTTTCTTCTTTGCTTGCTTTTGGTTGGCGTGAGGGTAGGAGAAACCGAGATAGTGAGTAAAAACGATTTACAGAGGCGAATATATAAAGATGATGGTCTCGTTGGAAAAGCGTATTCCTTTTCTTTTGGAAAATTGCTCCAACCACATCACCACTATCTTCACTTTTCTCGTCGTCCTGTTTTCTTGTGTGACTCTCTCCCCAGCGCTCTCTGTTTATAGAAGTACATGTGTGTCTGTTTCTGACTGTCTATTCAGTTTGGTCGTTACGAGATGTGGTGTTGGACGTTATTCCTCGCTCACACTTACAAATACACGCATTCTCCCCTTCTCTCTCGCTGTCTTTCTTTCATGAACACTCACGAAGACAAAAGAAAGCAAGTCGGTATAACGTGTGGAAGTTTTGGTGCTGCTGCTGCTGCTGGCTCACTAACTACTACTCCTACTACTATCACCACGAAAGACAACTGCAAAAATTGCTGCATCTAGCTACACTACAGTTTAGACAGCAATACGACGACGACGACGACAACTACGAACCCGCCTTTGGCATAATATGCAGCAAGGGTAAAATTGTACGGTTCATTTCCAAGTATACTTAGCCAGAAACTGAATTGAGAAGCGGTTGCCATCAGAACGTGAAGGACCACCACCACCACCGTCTTGTAAGTTTAGACTCATGAAAATTCTCGAGTATAGTTTTCCCTCTAAAGCTTTATCCGATTACCATACCATAACAATCTTATACACTTTCTCTCTCACTCGCTCACTCTCTCTCTATCTCTGTGTATCTCTGCTCTGCTGTGTGTCTGCGTGTCACCCTTTCTCATCCGGTTTGGATTGATATCAAATACACACCAAATGCGTACAAACGTACGTTCCGTTCCCTATCCCGACGTAATATTTTCCCTGTCTCTGTGTGTTCCAATGGCGACTACTAAAAGAGCCAGCAGAGATAGTGCTCCACTCAGGACGGATGGATAGATGGATGGTAGCGAAATGTGGAGAAAAAGTCTTTGAATTGTACTGACAGTGAGGAGTAGCCTTTGCAAGTGATTACCGAACACATCGTCTCGTTTGCATTCCTGCCATTACTTTTTTGTGTTACTGCTCTGCTGTTGTTGCTGCTGCTGCTGCTAGTTTGCCAGCTTTTGTTAACCTTTTCAGTAACCAAAGACTAAGACCCCTACTTATTTATCCTTGTTGAGCTTCAATCAACGTTTCAATTTTTCCTGTTCGCATTTCTAAATATTGATAGGCAGTATTGCTTTCTTGAAGAATACCACTTTTCCTCCAGTAACAACGACATCGACGACAACAACAACAACAGTCATCAGTGAGTACTGTAAAGAGATAAAGAACAACATGTGGTTCCCGATTCAAAACAGTACACGAAATGACTACCATTATCCTTATTAAGGAAATCTCACTGGTTTTTTTACGAGCGCCGTTATCTGTGGCGTGTATGTTACAATTTTCGCAATAACTTTTACACGCCACTGAAAGGAAAAGACAGAGTTGTTGGCCACTTTATTTCTACTACCACCCCACCATCGCCATCACCACCACCACTCGCTGTTTTATCTGCTCTGTACTTTGTACGTAATACCTTGTTATTCTAAATTTACTCTCCTTGAAGAGCAATGTACAAGGACACACAAGTTCTCCACAGGAGAAGTATGAGTCATCCTTGTCGTCGTCATCATCATCATCAGCATCATCGTCGTCCAACAACAACATAACAAGTGTTGTAGATTAGCTATAAGGTGTTTTCAATGACAGTTTTCCAGATTTGAGAATCGTGTGTGTTTGCTGCTGCTTTGCGCTTCCAGCATAGAATACTGCTACACACGACAAGTGTCAATATCATAAAGCTCGCCAACACGAACATTCCTGCCAATATCCACTCCATTTTCTACGCCCTGTGACTACTTTTACCAGTGTCACAATTTTTCTCTTGTCACAGTCTCCTCTGAGATGTTTGTAGTAGAGCTGCTCTCTGTTCCGTACTTGCTTGAGCTGTTTCAGTTGTCGCGTTGTGATTGTACGTAAATGGCTGCAGGACATTCTCGAACACAATTCAAACACAATTTCAGTGGTTTGTTGCGTGTGAGTAGAGTAAACAGACAGGCAAATACGGCTTATTATACGCTGAACGCTTAGCTCTCTGTTGACATCGTAGGAACGCAGCAAAGACACAGGTTTCCATAGAAGTGGTGCAGAACAAAAACATTGATAAAGACAATTTGGAGTTTTCAATTGTTTTGGTAAGAAAAGTAAATACGTAAAATATTTACTCCATGTGCGTTTCCATACTGATAGAAGTGACTGACTTCAAAGAAACAGTTAGAGTCGGTGCAAGTGGGTAGTCCTAAAAGATAATCTTCCAGCAAGTCTGTGATTTCCGTTTTAATCAAAATTTGGAATGACTTTTTCACCCATGACTTTGCAAATAGAAAAAAAGCCAACAGTCCTCAAGATATCTGCTTGTTGACTTCTTGACATTGCCTCTTTCTCTCCAATCATGCTTGCTCCACTGCTGTCTCTAGAAACTGGGACCGGGGCTCTTGAGTCGTTCTGTTAACATGCAGATGTGGAATTAATTTCCTCCTCGGTAAGTAATAATTTCCTGTCTTGCCTCACACATGTCTTGTCTTAGCATAAACTTTTGTAAGGGAATCATCTTGTCATGGCACTTTTTAAAGGCTTTCTCGCTCTCTCTCTCTCTCTCTGCACACAAATCGATGGAGAAGTCGCGTGGTTTACGGTTGGAAAATTTTACAAACGATTTTGGAAATGTGGCTGTAGATCAGAAGTGAATAGATCAAGGAGAGGTTGCGTCATTCAAAGTTAAATAGTTTATTTGACGCGATAGGCAAATGGGCATAACAACAAGACGAGAGAGGAGAGAGTACATGTCTATACCGACTAATATGTGCACATTGATTGTCATATGTATATAGAGGATTGTTAGATGGGGACCAGCGAGATGTTGATAAATAGCCACATCTTCTGCTTGTACTACTTGGAGCAATGAACACTTTGTGAGTGGTGCAAATGATGAGACTATGGGTCTCATTTATTTGCAACTGGGCTCATAAAATCAGCCAAGTCAATACTCCTCTTTCTGTTCATCCGTTTTCATTTCGCCTTCATTTGCTCCATACCTACCTACATAAGAACCCATTCGCTACGGTTCACGTATAAATAATAAATAAATATACACGAGTGTGGGGGTTCACAAGATGCTTGTACGTAGTTTAGTTAAAGCCAACTAGCATGGATTCACAATCCATCAATCCTGACCGACATTCCTAATTTATCATTTGAAGTGGCAGATGAAACCGATTCGTCTTGAGAGAGAAAAAAGTCGATATTTTGAAAGCATTTGGGAGTATGAGAGTAGAGCAACAGACGGATTTATTGAATTCATATATCATCTAGATATGTACATATAATCCCCAGACGCTTTCCATTGTGAACTATAAAACGGGGTTTATGTATGTGTGTGTGTGTATGTTTGTTCCAAAACTTCACGCATGAAAGCTTCCGACCTTGACGTAATCCACATTATTGTTGGAATCCCAGCATCCACACTATGGTGGTGTGTTTACTGCTATTGTTAAGAACAGCGATGGCAACTAGGGGTTTATTTACTCAAATGTGCCCGCCGGCTGATGCTAATTACTATAACACGGCTGGGAAAACTTGTTGTCTCTCAGACAACATGGGAAACCGAGTGTCGACTAAGCTGACTCAGATTCGGAGAAAAGCAAAACGTTATCTTGGTAAAACGGTTTGATACCGGAATTAATTCCATATTACTCAATGTGTGTGTGTGTGTTTCTGACATCATATCATCATGTCATCATCGTTCTAGTCTGTTTGCGTGCCTCTGAAAACTGCGTGTTGACACGCTCACTGGTGGTGCAATACTGGATTGTTTCTCCACGGAGAAGGGTAGCAAAGCAAACAATACAAAAGAGTTAAATATAAAATGAGTTGAGCATTGTACAGTTTTCCCTTTCTGTACTTTTCTTGTAAATACGCCCACAAATTTATGTAGGTAGTTGTTCTTGACGCAACTGTGTCGTCTGTCGGAAAGAAGTCAGTGAAGCCAACAATGGCGCCCGTGGAGGAATATATTGAAAATTACTTAAATTTCTAACAGTGTTCATGCTACAACAAAACACTCCATCAAATACATAACAAAATGAGACGAGTGAGGGACATCTTTTGTGTACAAAAAATATCCTTGTACTGCTGGACAAAACAAGGCCATTTTCAGAGCCCCTCTGTCTATTCCATGTCCTTCTTCCAAAGTGACTGTGACAGACGCGAACGCTAAAATGCATTTGTGGCTGGGACGTTTCGACATAATGATACCAATACATGCTGTCTTTTGCCCTGTACATCAGGCAGGCAAGGCTCTCTTACCAAACTCTGTTAATAGTCTATCACGCTAGTAATTTCAATCAAGTCATGAAGTTGAAAATGATAGTGAGCTGAAAGGGCTCTCCCTCTCTCTCTTCCCCTTAAAACCTTACTTCTCGGCGGGGAAAATGTTTCCAAATTTAATTACATACGTGGTATATCAACAAGCTACTTTGACTCTTCGAACTTTCTGCAGGGAGTGAAAGATGCGAGTGCTGTCTGTTTTCCGGAACTTTTACATACGTACCTACACACACTTAGCTTCCGTGATGGAATGTGAACAAATTATGCCTGTTCATTTTGTTAGTCTGTCAATTATCTTTTCCGTTTGATAACGGTTTCCGAAACGGAGTGTTGCTTTTGACGTTCGCTATAAAATACGAGAAAAAGCAATTTCGTTTCATAAAATCAATTTACCTCCTGTTGATTACGTTGTAAATGCATTATGTACGCTTTTCATCTCGCCATGTTAAATGAGCTGTCTCTCTCTACGACACAACTCGACTACTGCTCTTGTCCGGAATGTTTAGACAGGCAATTGACAATATTTCACACCAGGACGGGGAAAGTTATTTCAGAGAGGTTATTTTTTATATGCATGTTTTGTTGGATGTTGAAGAAAGTGGCATAATAAGTCGACAACATCCGAGTAAAAAAGTAATTTGTTGTAGAAAATGGAAGAGGAAACTGGCTTGGCAATTAATTCCACGTTATCTACCGTGATATAAATGTTATTGAAAGGTTAAAAGTGTTTAAAATTGTGTACGTAATTTGATTTTGTGTAGATATCAGTGTGCGAGGATTACATAGATCCCGTGGATCATGTTTTACACTCGTCCGGTTCACAGCACAACAATAATCACTTAGTATTACAAGGTGCATGGTCTGCTACATCTACATCTGGAGACACGAGTTCCGGTTCCAGAAAAAGCGAACAGACATCCTCGGATGGTACGAGCAGTTCCACAAATTTCGGTGGTGACGGTGAAGATACAGACAAAGGGGAACCTCCATATCATGAAATCCCAGAGCGGTATAATGCCCCGTACTACTACTCTGATACGATCAAAGAGCCGACGTACATAAATCCTTGTGAAGACGAGGGAGTTCAGTCACCCGGTTGTAGCAGTTTAAGTAACACCAGCAGCCCGTCCCCGGTATTATCAGATACATTGGAACCTGTCACAGTAACAATTATAACTGCTAGCGCTGACAACGAAGCAGGTGAAACACAGGAATACCAGGCCACTCATCGGCCGGTGGCAGGTACGAGTTTATTCTTTTCTTTATGTCGCTTGTTTCTTGTTTCGGGGGAATTTTATCGGCTGTAGGATCATTTTATTGCTGCTTTTTTTCTGTATGGGCAACCGAGTTGTTGTTGTTGATGGGTGGGGGAGATTTCTAAAGGAATTTGGAAAATGTGTTTGACCTGAATGACTATGTTTCGTTGACAGGTATTCGTAAGCATAATAAGCTAAATAGGAGAACTGCATATCTGAGAGGGAGCAGTAAAGAACTTATGGCTCGAAAGCGCTATGAGACCGCGTTTCTTCCTTCTAGTAGTCCTCATGCGTCGTCACAGACTACACCGGATATTGACTCGTTGATCCTGGCAATTGAATCTTCTTGTCACCTTGGTCATGGCTACGTTACTAAGACAGACATCACCCAGCCCAAAGAAGCTCTTCATAGTTGTGTTCAGGATGGGGATCACAGCTCCGTTTCGCAAAGTGCAAGAGAAGCGACAGCGTGTGGTGAATCCGACGAGCCGCAAAAGCAGCAACAAGATGGAGGGGTTGAGCAGCGTATTATTTATATTAGCCATTCGTCGAAAAATGTGTCCTCGTCAAGGGTAGCTGACAAGAAACTGGGGATGACTGATCAGACATTGCCTATATCATGTTCGAATCCAGTTCCACCAGTGTTTTCCCCTGAAGCGTGTACCGTGATAGCACCCAGTAGCCTGTTGCCCCAAAACAGAGAGTATTATCATCATCGGTCCTCGAATTTAGAAGCGTCTGATATAACTGGTAGAAATGCCAGTTTGCAAACTAATCCATCCACGTCTTCTTATTGCCAATCTCACCATTTCCAACACCATGATCATCCGCATCACTTACATCACAACTTGAACATCAATTTTATGCCAAATCGTACGTCCGGTTTATGCACAACTACGAACAGCAGTCCATTAGCTACACATAAATTAGCATCCAAACCGATAATGCCTCTTTCTGAGCCCCTTCCACAGAAAAGGTATATCGGGAAAAGTACCTCTTCTTCTGGCCACACTAACGCGTCTTCCTCCACCGGGCCTGGAGAAACACGCCGATTGGGTCTAAATTTAAAAGATAACTCGGTTAGTTCTCTGGAGTCAATTGACTCTGCAAAAAGCGAAGAACTTTCATCCTCTCTTAATCGCCCGTCGACAAATTACAGTAGTGGTTCCCATCATCAAGCTCATCAAGGGATTCATTACCAGCCACAAAAGTTGTTATCACCCATTTCGGACAAGAGTCCTTTGGAACCTGGAACAATTCTCACAAGCAGTCATCAAAATGAATTAGATGGTGGCCAAGAGAATAGCCAGAGCATGCCAAAATGGTCAAATACAATCAGCTTGCTGGATGCAGCTGAGCTCACCAATGTACCATGGGAAATGCCTAAGCTTCGTAGGAAACTTGCCAAGTTGGCTGATTCTGGAATATCATTAGACTTTGCTGGGAGTGGCTCGAAGGAGACTGATTGTGCAATTGCGACACATCACGCAAGTGGTACTGCTACAGGCCGAGGTAGTTTGGACTTAAGCTTAGGAGCTAACAACGCTACCCAGCAAGGATTTGTACAGGGTCAATCTAAAAAGGAAGCTACATCATCCCTTCAGCTTAGCTTTGATGATGGCCTAACAAGAGACGAGTACTATGAGGATCCCAATTACGCTGTCCACGAAAGAGAACTCACCTTGGGCTATGGGCCATCAAGACAGGGCTTCATGACTGCATCAAAGATACCTGGTTCTGCGATTGTTGAGGATGTTACTTCCGTGCAAGTACACGTCCCACAACCACAAGGGAAACATGTTTCATCCACTAGACCTGACAGGTGTAGAATGAAATTGGATTTCAGCTCTACTGGAGGCTTCCGGGGCGGCCTCTTATTATTACCCGATCCAGCAAGTGTGATTGATCCAAATATTGAGCTGGAGCGTCAAGACTGGTTTCATGGTGCCATTACTCGGTGTGAAGCGGAAAACATTCTTCGGGCAACAAAGGAAGGATCCTTTCTTGTTAGGAACTGCGAAAGTACCACTTTCAATCGCTACTCGCTCAGTCTCAAGTAAGTTATATCCGACCCTATTAACAATACTTAATTTGTATGTTAAATACACACTTCCATCTCAATTCCCTCCGCGGCAAATCTCTCTCATTGATGCGACCATTGGAGAAGCCATATTCTATTCACAATCCAACTTACAGTCAGAATATACGTAGAATATACATACAACTGCTGCAAGCTGTATTTGCAAATATATTTAATGCCACTGCCACAAGTACTCTATGAACAGAAAGAAACTTCCACTAAATCCAAATGCTTTGCCAATTAATGATTTTTGTAGTAATCATTTTTATCACACATTTCCTCTGTACGTTTTCTTCGAATTCCTTTTGTCACGAGATACTCCTTTTTGTTAGGCACTTTGTCCATTTTTCAAAAAATACCTTGAAATAGAGAAGAAACCATGTAATATGTTAGTCTCTATAAGCTTTGTCGACACAATGGAACCTACACATAAAAATAATTCTTTCATCTCTATATGCCACACACTATATCCACCTTCACACAAGGGGTGAAGAGATACACTGATATAACTCTTTGATGTGGCAATCCTTCAGTTCACTCTTGGATGATGATGATATATCCATGTAATAGGATACCAACCACATCCTGTTAATAAAACTGCAAAGTAAAAGCCATATTTCTCTTTGTCTGTGATTTACAGGAGTTTCCGAGGATGTATTCATATCCGGATCGAGCCAAACTCATTAGGAACATTTTCATTGGGTGACCAAGAATTTCCTTCCGTTCCTCACCTGGTGCTACACTTCATGTCCCATCGACTTCCCATCAAAGGCGCAGAGCATGTTCGTCTCATGTACCCGGTCATCACACAGCTTCTATAATTCACCGTATTTCCCTTCTTGTGTATCACGATTTATACCTCTACCTGCTCTACAGTTCACATGTTTATTTTCCTAACAATAGTGCAAATTATCTACTTTTGTGTCTGAACTTTTAGGTAGGATGAGCGCGGTGTATGATTTTTTTAAAGAAAGGAATGATTCGTTCTGAGTTTAGTTTATCGAAATATTCTGGTAACATTGTTTTACCTGAATTAATACTCTTGTTTAGCAGCCGTGTGTGAACTCAATAAGCATGACAAGTCCCGTGACAAAAAAAAACTATTTAACAGTATTCCCTACAAGGTCATGTTTGACAAATTTGTAACTTGTTAAACAACTGACATGTATAGGTGGTATATGGTCGTCGTCATTCGAAAACTTACTGCATTCCATTCGTATACTTAAACATTCAATTCCCAAAATAAAACCAATTCTTAAGCAAAAAATTGTACTTGAAGTAGTATGGAACGTACTAAACTAAAAGTTCAATCCTTCAAGCCAAATGGGATTAAATAACATGGGGTTTACATAATATTATATATTTGCTAGTTATTGTTATCATTATTATTATACTGATTAAAAAATAAACGTACTGTTAACACATTCTTCCATGTGCATCCAACCTAATCTAACCAATGCATCAAAACGTATTCAGTTCTGTAAATCTGTTCAGATACGAAAAGGGGAGTGGACAGGAAATTGAAAAGGGTTTTAGATTTGCTATGAAAACGCCACTTTCTCGTTGAAGAAGAAGGCTCTTCTCGTCTCCTGGATAAAGTAACGTTTAAGGGAAGTCGCAAGTCAAGACATTATTACCAGTAATATTTACATTTTCGTAGAAATTATTCTTAACTTTAACTTTTCTTGTATACGTATTAACTGGGATGACTAATAACAAGCTTTTTGATCAATGATGTATGGTTACAAGTAAGATGCTTAGACTTTAAATAAATTTATGACCAGAATGCGGTTACAGATATATTATTGATAAATATATATATTATACTGTCCATGATTATATACGTTTAGAAAAGGTGTGTAAAACTACAAAACTCATTGAGATTCATGAGCGCCAAAACATATTCATCCAAATTCAATCCGATTGATACCGTAAATTAATGAACTAGCCTTTCCGTACATGTCGTTAAGTAGAGTTTTTAAAAGTCGTGACAAAATTTATTTACGTATCCAGTGAATTCATAAATATATATTGTGCTACAAGCGTATATAATTATCCATACTAACGTTTAAACAGTTAATAATGCAGTAAGTTTAGTCAGCAGTATAATGATAAAATACGTTGATGAGGAGAGAATTTTTAATAAGGATATTTGAAAATGCATGAAAATGTAAAAAGTAGTCTTTAATACATACGAAATTAAAAAAAAACAAACAATAAAATCCGGCAAATATGTTGTTGTATGTGCTGATCAGCCCGTCTCAAATTTGGATTGAGTAGACAGGTGGCCAATCTCATATCAATAATCGTAAATAATAATAACAATTATACTAATAATACGTGCAAGTGAAAGTACGAAGAAGTGGAATGTCAACTGTCCATGTGGTCAGGAGGAAATGAATGCGAAAAATGATTAATCAATTACAAACTACATATATATATATATAAATATATATACACACACAAGCGTAAGTATATATTAATGTGACAAAGGTATATATAATAAATGTTAACCCGTTTACGTAAATTATATAAAGGAACACCCACACACACACGCGCGCGATGCGATAATAAGAAATGTAATGTAAACTGTGTTTTAAACAATAAATCAAACAACAATAAATATATGTAAATGATACGATATATATTACGGGAAGAGTTTAAAGAATGTATATGTGGTGTGTAATGTAGTCGGCATTACATTTTTTCGTAATAATTTTAAAAACGTGTATGAGCGACAAGTTGAAATTATATAAAGATATGATGATACTGAATATTATTCATGTGTACTCTCCTTTAATGTGATTATCTTTTAAGTGTGGGTTCGTCAACAATTAACAATAAAATATTACTTCCTAAAGAACCATTTTGCGGTGGTAGTACCACCAGTTGTCTTTTTCTCTTTGTTTCAATTGTGCATTTCTTGGGTAATTTTGGCAAAACTGATGATTTGAGGGAAGATTCATTTCTGGTTTCATTAAAGCTGGAGCATTAAGGAACGCAAGAAAAATGGGAAATGTTTTACCGTTTAAGCTTGAGAGCGTTATCCTGTTAACGTCTTTCGCTGTGTGATTTACATGACTCGGGGCACAATAATGTCAATTTTCCTGGCTGGCTCTACTAATGGAAAGTTGTACAGCGGAAATGAGGAAGAATGTGTAACGCAGGAAGATCATACTCTTGAGTATGGATCAACCAATTTCGTCACTACTTTAACAGAATGGCCGGAAAAGGTTGTCACATCATCATTGCAGAACGTATCCAAACGGACCTGGAAATGATGGAGAAATGCGTGCTGCCAAAACTATGAAGAAAAATTGCCCAAGCCAGGATTACAACAAATGGTAATCAATAAGCTTACTACACTAGAATTGCGTCATGGAATCCAGCTCTGAGGAAAGCCATATTCAAAAGGTAAAAAATGTGGGGCGACTTAATAGTTTAGCTAGCTACAAGGAAACTTGAAATCACTTTCTACTTGTTTGGAACCATATATCACCGAATATTTTTTTTCAAAAATGGATGGTCGGGACATGTTTAAACAGTATTAAATGGAGAAATTTTTCCGAATCCATCATAAAATATTCCAAAATGTCCACATCACGAAATTCATGGTACTCCCCAAAAAGTGAGCAATTTCCACGTGCATTTCTCCGAGTGATGTACATTTCATTTAAGATGACCCTGATGATGATGACCCGCTGGCAGTAGAGATATATTAGTGCAAGAAGGACTTGTTGTACACAGTAAACATTTATGGCAAACATTTTTATTAATATTTTCTCATTTCTAGTTCACAATAGCTTTTACTCCACATTCAATCAATATCATTTACCAATTACTATTAATAAATAGGTTAATTTATGATAGCATATTATTAGTATTACAGTGAAACACCGTAATCCACTTAGTAGTTATGGTTTAGTAGTTGATGTCACTGTATGATCATATTACTTACCAATCATCATCATTTTTATTCCATTTGCCTTTGGATAATAATTTCATGTGAATTTCTGCAAACATTTTGACTCCCACGGATTTGATAATTCATTTTAGACAATGGACATTTAACGCTACATGAGTTTCTTAAAACTATACGACCATTTTAAAATATTCACCACTCAAGAATTTTGTATTCCATAATAAATGATATAATAATAACAATAATAATATCTATATGTAATTGTGATAGCCAAGTTTTACTTTGTCACAGAACAACAAACACATCGACACTTACCGCTAACTCTGAGTTGTAGTTTTAGTAGTAATAATATTAATATTTCATGTATTTAGCTAGGAATTCTTTTCATTTTCTTTGTCGTAACTAGTAACAGTCACACATTAATTTTCCTGTAAACTTTACTCAATGTGTACATATAATTAAATTACAAATTAAAATTACATTTCGAAAAAATGTACAGCATATTCTACATATTTATAACAGGTAAGTATATATGTAGAAACATTGCATATTATAAGATACTGCCAACTAATTACAGACAGATTGAACAGCCAAGGTTTACGCGTATTGGAAAATGTATATGTAGTTTATTTTCTCATATCTGTATTTAGATTAGTACTCACAAACTTCAAAACTAGACCATTCAATCATACTGCTTATTACCGATATAGCACCTCCAGCGCAGTGCTTCGCTCAACTTGTAATAAGTGACATGTCAAAGTTTGAAAAAAGTAATTTAAAACAGTAGGAAATGTACAAATCAATATAGCAGGGTATAATTCCTTTGGTAAACTTTCAAAGGGTACATATTATGATTTCCTTATAGACAGTAAGGGCTTTGTCAGACGTATTTTCTCAACAAATTTATGTAAAGTGCGTGGTTATTACACATGTACATATATTTTGTATAATTAGGTATACATATTTTTTTCTTAGATAAAGGAGGAATAGGTAGATAAATATACATCAACAATGAACTAGGTTTGGCGACAACAACTCAGAAATACCGACAATTCAAAAAGTACAAATTGACAGACTTGTAACGTTTCAGATGATTAAATATAAAAGAGAAACACAGCGGAACACAGACGGGGATAGAATTTCAGACGAATAGAAAAATGGAATATAGCAAAGGTAGACAGCGTAAATTATCGGAATACAAAATTCATTTTGTCGTTCAATTATATAACGTACCGACTCAACTTTTACTTAGTTCTGTTGAAAAATACTGACCATTCTGCGCAAGAGGAAATATTTTGGAACGCAGTGAATAGTGGGATTTATCAGTCTAAGTCATTCGTGAGTTATATAGGAGGAGTTACGCTGCTTTTTTATAGGAAAATTACTTTCAAAATGGCGCTGTTACAATGGAACGGGGACACGTCATATCGTCCATGTTAGTCGGGAAATTGATAGGGACTATTTGTATTTTTCCCACCAAAAACATTTGGGATTGGCGGAAATGCGTTCCAAAATTAAAGCATTTATTTCATTTTCACTCGCCATTTCTGTCGCCAGTTTATAAGGGCAGCTGGTATGTCCACTCAAATGTAATGTACATACCACGCTTCTCAAACGTTAAAAAAATGAATTTTATTTATTTTGTTCACAAATTGGCGTGTACTTAAATGTTTTAGAAATCAAAATTCCCTTTTCAATGCGCAAGCAAAACTGATTTCCACTTTGTTTCGTGACATTCTATCATCATAAGAAGGTAAAGAACTAAATAGGTGAAAGATGAATAATATCTGCTTTGTGTACAAAGCCTGCCAAACATTAGATTAACACTAATTAGTAGTAGTAGTGAAAGTTAGATTTAAACCTTTTTTATCGCATAAATGTTTGTGCATGTGCGTCATTGTGGAGTACTTTTAACCTACGTATACACACTCATTCATTACACCAGGTGCACACTTAATATTTCACTCGTGCCTCATGACACAACATACCGTAATATTACTGTTATTACATTTTCTTTTAAAAATAAATAGTGCCAAAAAGGGTTGTAGTGAGGTGCGTGGAATATATAGATAAACCGTGATTGTGCTTACCAAAATTTGAAAATATAAACGCTCATAATATCATGTAATGTCTGTATTACTATACCGGTGCTACTGTGACTGACTATATAAATGTGTTTGATTGTATATTTCTCAAAGACATGATTCATTCCATTCTTCAAAATAAGTTAAGTGACTCGTAGCGATAATATAATAATCATAATAACAATCGGTTATTTACTCAACAATCCTATCAAGTTAGTTTTTACTTCGTACGTTTTTCTACTTTAACGACAGTAGGAAATCAGTTAACACTAGTAGGAACAATGTATAAGTAATATTTTGATTCTATAGAACTGTAAAATATCTAGAATATCGTTAAAATAAATACCGTGTCCAATAAAGCGAACGTCAGTTCATAATCATTTTCTAAAAAATAAATACAACGATAGAACCAAAGTTTTATGCACGGTATTTCTTAAAAAATAATAATACAATTCTGAATCATGAGAACTACGACTACTACTTCCTTAAACTTTATTTATAATTGTAACACAATTATTATGGCACTATCACCAGAACCAAAACATTAGATGAACGACTTAAGCAGGTCCGCTTCTCGACTATGCTATATATGGCAACAAAGTTAACAACTTATAGTGTAAAAAACATACATTCCAACTTTGAAACTCAGCATTATATATCAGGACATCAAAAGCATTTCACATCCTTGATGGCCTCCAATTAGTACCTAAAATTATGTGTATCCTATCAATAATACATTGTACGCATTTTATTTTTTATTAACTAATTAATTAATTAAATGTACGCTTAGTTCACTAACGATTGACAGGTGGATAAACGATTGATAAATTGAGATCTTCCGTTGTTACAACTAAATATTTAACTTATCACTAGTCTCTCTGCTCTACACAGTAAGTAACATAAAGCGTATTTTGGTAAATTCTTCAAAAAACGTTCAGTATGTACCGGGAGGAATCATCATATATATATATATATAATATATCATACTTTTATTATTATTTTTAATGATTACAATTAAAACTTCAATTCACACGTTGGCTACCAACGCATTCCCATTTGTATGATGCTACACAGTTGTCAGCATTTATTTTATTATGACAACATCATTGTAGCATGGCTTTGTAAACTGTTTTGTAAATTAGATCGTCATAGTTCAGAGTAATGTCAACAGCTAAACAACCTTAGCAGTAAAACACTCAAAAAATCGGTGAAGCTACATTTTCTTATATAACGGGTTGACTAGGCATGCAAAACTAGTTGTATTGCACACCATGCATATATATCCATTACGATACTGTGACTGTGTGTGGTGTCTTCCGGGTGAGTACATGTTTTTGTAAATATTTTATATCTGACCCGTGTTCTCAAAAGATGTGTGTAATTTTTTAATAGGTTAACTGTGTGGTTTGTCATTATGTATTACTTGTAGTACTTTTTTAAAATATAAACTCCATATAGCGCCTTTCAGTCCAGTACTGCATCTCATTCATAGACCCGTTTTAATTTAAATTACAGTTTACATTTCTTTTAGGAATTATCCTACCTCCTCTCTGGAATAAAAAAAGCCGCCCATTTGCTCTTCTCTCTTAGGACTAATTAAATACGTCAATATACACAAATAACTATGCCAGGAAATGGAATGATCATTTCCTGCTGAAGTACAACATATTTGCACTTTTACTACGAATTTCTCTAGAAGGAATACTTGTGTAGCGAGCAAATACAATATTTCTGCTGTCGTTCTGATATACATGGGCTGCATTGCCATTTTATGTGGGAGCGGGAGCTACAATATATTTTCCCTCCTATTTACTTTAATAGGTTTTGCCTTACCTTTCCTCTCTATTATCATATAATCAAGGTATGTCTGTATTCTGCTGTTTATTCGTGCTTCTATTCATTTTTGCATTAGTTGCAACACCAGTATGGTACACACATAAAATAAAACTAGGACCATGGCCTCAACATTATTATTGTATGCACTTCAGCTATATCATCCACTAAATTAAATTAGTTTGTATAAAGGAGTTTTTTTATATATATAAATAATGTCATGCTGAGATTTGAACAATGTTCGATTGTTACTTGTGGTGGCGTTATGCAAAACACTGTAAAAATAAAATATATTGCTTGATGCATCTCCAACTCTCCACTTTAGCAAAACGGCATTTCTGTCTTCTATTGCCCCAGTGCCTGTTCTCTGCTTCTCCGATAGAATGCAACCACATCTCTTTCTCTCTTCCACCCCCCGCAGTGCTACTGGTGCGGTGTCGGTCTAGGTATAGCGACAGGAAAATCATACACACAATCCTTTAGGATAGAGATAAATTCGCCACTCGTTGTAGTATTTCCTTGGGTTTCTTTCAGGCTACGACACCGATGCATGACAAGGTGCAGCAGCATATCAGTAATTTTTTTAACACTATTCAGCGACTTGTTATTTATGCAAGTGCATTGGTGTCACTTTCACCGTAAAGGATGGTCTACCACGGTGAAAGCAATCAAGAATGATACTGTGGTTGATACATGCAGTTAGTTGCATGATGTGAGGTACTATAAATTACACCTAGAGACTAATATAGCAGTGACAATAACGCACATGTAACACGGGGTATAATAATATCTCGACTTCACGCCATTAGTAATTGTAGCATACTATCTCTAATAGTCTAAATCCAGTTTTTGTGAATGTATAATAGCACAGTTTTGTATAATGTGTTTCCTTGACAATGCACTATTGATGTCTACGTATCTCAAATCCAGACTCTGTGAATACAATGTTTCCCAAGGTATAGAATGCAGTCACAAGTTTATTCACGGGACATAATATACATGTGAATGGAGATTCGTGTTCGATAAAATCCCTCTTTTTTTATGGGTTTCTCGTCCATTTTCATTTAAAACAGGATGTTTGTCTGTGAGATCGAGTTGTGTGGGTGCACGATCCGACAAAATTATAAATTGAGGGTTGTATGTTCAAATACAAATTTGCGTATTGTGTTGTTTGTTAAATAATAGTAAAGTCAGAATATGAATCAAGTTCTGAGATTAGATGGTACTAGGTTGGTAGCCCCGTTTAAGCTTCAGTTTCCTTCAAACTGTCAAAGTATTCCATTAGTTGGTCGTAGTCCATATCAAGTTTGTGATTGCTGCTGTTGCTATTTGTTCGATGTCTTGAGGAGGATGTACTCGATGCGGATCCGCCCCCTCCAGCAGCATTACCATCACTGCTCGAATTGTGATTTCTGTTGTATTTGTGATTTTGTCTGGCAGCAGCAGCAGCTGCCACTGCTACAGTCAAAGGCCGTTCCAAATCTTCGTCGTCATTGTCAGCGTCATCCTCACATTCCTCATCAATATAACACATGGGATTACCAACAATATTGGTAGGTCGTTTCAGGTCAAGAGGGGGGTGGTACTGGGGATCCCTATCTCGCCTGCTCAAGTGGGAGGATGAGGCGTTGCCGGAGGAGGAAGGTGCGCTCCCACCGGGAATTCCGACTGCTGATGATGACGAAGTTGGTAGAGAAGTCATTGGTGACACCTTTTTCTGATGACTAGTTTCTGGAAACTCAATCATAGATGGAGATGGAAGTACGTCCAAACCATCTTTATTTCGACTCTGGTTGTTATTACTGTTGCTCTTTGAAGGTTTGCTGTTTCTAAAGTTATTAATGTTATAACTATTTGGACTACTTGCTGGTAGTAGGGATGAGGATGGAGGTGAAGTGGAGGAGAAGTTTGAAGGGCTCGACCCTCCCATTTTCTTTGACGATGATATTCCGTGTGTGTCATTATGATGTCCAGTGGAAATGTTTCTGTGAGGAGGAATGGGAGGTCTGTAGTCAGGGGCTTCCAACACACCTGGTGTTGAATTACCAGAAGAACAAGCAGTGGTGGATACAGCACTAGGAGGCGAGCCGGCCTTAGTACTGCTTGATGGAGCAGCCACCACAGCTTGCTGTTTAACTGAAAATGTGGTGGTGTCAATAGGAGTGGAGGATGATTTCGGAGGACGTGGTGGAGGCGTGACTAAAAATCCTGTGGCCTCCTGTGCACCCACAGGGCTTCTTCCAAACTGACGAGAGTTTCCAGGCTGGATACAAATTTGTGACTGAGGGCCAGTTGCAGGTGAACCATGGTGACTAGTTATTTGTGAGGGTGGTGATGTCAGCGACAATTGACTATTAGTCTGAACCAGCTGTTGCTGTTGTGATTCAAAGCTAGGGTTCGCAATAATTCTTATTGGGGTGTTGGCTAACTGTCTACCTTGCTCAAAGGTCGGTTTACCGCGGCTCGTTGCAGTATTTCTGTTACTTTCCATTGATGGATGTAATGCTAGAGAAGCACGGCCTAGCCAGACCCAATCATGTGCATTTGTTGTACAACCACCTGCAGGTGCACCAAATCTTCCCAACATCGGATTCTGTTCCATTTTCATTCCCATCGCAAAGTCATCTGGATGTCCATTTTCTCGTTTTTTCACACGGGACGCATAAACAAAGCATGAGGCAACGAATACTAGAATTGCGACACTGAAAACTCCCAGAAGCACATACATCGCTATTTCCAGCGGTGTGTTATGTGCTGCAAAAGACCATCCTTTGTCTGGAAGAAATCCGACACTGATAGGACCTAGATGTTGAGATGGCATTGATGCTTTGCTGCTGTCATCCTTCAACAAGATACCCGCAATATCGCTATGACTATGATGAAGTGAGCTTCCTGAGCCACCTCTGAAAACACTCGACATAGCAGACAGATCTTTCTTCCCACTTCCATTTCTCTCTTTGTTTCCACGACCTGTTTTCCTAAAGGAGTGCTTAGTGTTCACTGAGCCCAGGTTGCTGTCATTTTGAGTGAATTCAGACCGACTGGTGCTTGTTGTAAAGTTTACTTCTACTTGAGCCACAGACATTGCTAGCGGAACGGAATTTTGTCGGTGGCATTGATCGCTCAGTTCAAGAGAAACCCTAAAAACGGAAAAGAGCAAAAATAACAAAAAAAAGTCAGAAAACGGCATAACATCAAACTACCAAAGACGCATCTGACTCTGCCACATCTAGTCTTTCATTGAAGCATTAGAAACACGAATGAAAATAACATTTAATCTCACCTCATAATGGGACCACTTCCTTCGCTTACAGCTATAATACGAGGATACTTCGAATTTTGGATGGGAGGTAACTCCACAATTGTAGGCTCCAGGCTACCCACTGCCAAAACATAGTTTTCCCGTTCTATTTCATCTAGTTTCACCCATGATCCATCCGAAAAGCGAAGACTGATGTCTAAAAGTGCCTCCTGTTGAAAACAAAAAAGAAGTCCTTCAGTTTAATAACATTTGTGACGGAGAAGAAGTCGACGATAAACAACGCCAAGACTTTCTATTGGAAACACAATAAATACTTTTTTCATCTGCTCCGTGTTCCAAATGAATTAAACAATCGCATTATTTACATCCGTACCTGGTATTTCGCCGACAGTTTAGAAGTGATTGCTGTCTCTGCCACAAACTCGTTGTCAGAGTCCGTATCAGGAAACAGGGAAAGCTGGACACCTGAAATAACTTGCACTTTCATCGCGAGAAGAGAAACTTTCTCGTTCACAACACGCACTTCCCTTGTGCCCAAAACGCGCCCAGTGACAGGCGACACCACCTGGAGAGTTGAAACAATTCAATCATTAGTAATACAATTGTACACTAACCAAACACCGGTTCTACCAAAATAACAATCTCAAACTTAGAACTGCCCACTGAAGTAGTCCTGGGATCAATAAGTAATGCTTTCTTTGCAGCTGTATTGTTTCTTGTTATTTTTCGGTTTTTTTTGCGAAATGTATATGATGTTTTTATAGGTTTACATTACATTACAGACTATTGCTGCAGTTATTATTATGGGAAGCTGTTCAAGTTCTCTTTCGGAAAATTCTACATGAGCTCACATACCGATTAATTCATCGGTTAAAGGATTTCATTATTGAGCACTCTAAACTATAACGGCTCACAAGAAAATGATGAAATGAGAAAAGCATAAGCCCCGAAATATTACACTTTGTCCTTGAATCCCCATATATGCATTCTCTACTTCTGTAGTACAACATGTCTGAAACAAATTTTTTCGCTTGCACACGATATCGAGTATAAGAGTGGAGCATCATTTTTGTTTTCTTAAAATTACAAGATCTTCCCTAGGAGAAAGCATTTTTCAGAATTTGACTTCAACATCGACCTTTGCTATTCTTTCTTTTACAGGTTGCCTTCTCTACTTTTGTTTTCGCGCTGCTTTTGGGGAAACCATTGTTGATGCTGTTGCTGCGTAGATAGTTACTGTTTATATAGAATTTGAGTTGAAGGATGTTTTAAAGGGGAAGGAAACAGCATGGTGATCTAAGAGGGGGGAAATCACCCGGGACTTACTTGAACCTCTGTCCTTCCAGAGCCAGTGCCTTGTACTGCTGGAGAAGAAGCACCTTTGATCACAGCTACTTGTGCATCTGACACACGTAGATAGTCCGATATCAAATCCGTTACTTTCAGGTAGGTCTTTCTTGAGATGAAGTAAGATGTTCTACCAGAATCATGATCCTGGGCCATGAAACGGGAATAAACCTATAAAAGCATCAATCAAAATAACGTCAGCAGTTGATTTTTTGCTTTCAATATAACTTTACAAACAATCAACGGGGAAAAACCGGAGGGCAAAGGGCATGATTCAACCATGTTTCATTACTACCTGAAATTGAGATGAAGATGCAATATTTTTTATAACATAAAAAATACACGCCAGTGATGCTCCTGGTTGGAATGATGAAGAAAGTGAGCGAGCGGGAGGGATGAAGAGGGAGAGAGAGGAAGGAGAGCGAGAGAGAATAATATGAAAGTGTGCAAAATAAATAACTCATGAAGTGATCTTTATGCGTGTGCTGGGATACTTTCTTT
>JAHZNE010000452.1:0-17736 GCA_027744055.1 Callyntrura sp. NNG-2020
GTGTGCTTTCCGCAATTAATTGCCAGCTTTGCAGGTTACATCCCACGAAATTAAATGTGGATTTCTACCAGACTACGTGTGCAACACGGCGTTCGCGTTCCACAGTTAACGAAATTACACCGGTCTAGTTGTTAGTTTGTTAGGTTAAATGGCGGCGTGTAAAAAAATTGCATTCGCCATAAATTGTTTAAATTGCAATGTAAGCTGGGCTGACTACAATTAAATTTTAATATCCCAAATGCACCAATTTCCTGGGCCCCAACATACCAGCTATCGTGACTACGTGATTTCAGGAGGGATCATTTGATTTTGGTTTCTCTTCCAAAAATCGTGTGAGGTGCCTTCCACCAAACTGCGCTTTGCAATTTCCCTTCTGCACGCAAATTAATCATTTGGACAGGTTGCTGTTGCCAGTTTGACGGACAGCACTCTAAAATACCCAAAAAATCTTCTGGTTTTTTGTTCACGGCCTTGCACATGGTCTTCCCTTTGAAGGACTTGTAAGGGTCATTTGAATGCTCCATTTCCAACTTTACTTTTACGACCCTGACCAAGTCAAGTAAACTTGAGCTCAAGTTTTTAGCGTTAAAAACTGTTTTTATTGTAAGCGTCCCCCTCTATTTTGGAGGAAACAAAGTCGTCCCATCTGGAAGAAACCAGCCAAAAAGATTATAGCGACCAGCCCAAAAAAAACAGGGGCATTAACTACACGGTGAACGAGCACAAAAGGCGCATTAAGATCTTTACGTCCAATTTTTTTTACGGTTTCCAGCTTATTTTGAGAGCCCATAATTTTGTAATTTGATAACTGGCAAGATTTCAGCAGAGAGAGTCGAGTGTGCAACAATATACATGCACCCAAAAAGCTTCACAAATGGAGGCTGACATTGCGCTAAAACAAGCCAGGCAAATTGCCAATGCTGCTGTGTGCATCTCTCCCAGTAGTCCCCAGCAAAAGCTTACACACACCCGCGTTCTTTAAGAAATTGCTGAAACGGATTGTGTCCTTCGTATTGTTTCTCCGAAAAGAGACAATAAGCTGTCATGAAAGAAAATATAATAGTCATAATGCTGCTGTTCCACTGACATTGTAGCATACCGTCCCCCCGATAATTTACTTTCCTTCCATTTGGCTGGCCATCAAAACGCTTTCTCTTGTCTGACTCTCTCTCTCTCTCTCTCCCTTTCTCTCTCATCACGTCGTTCACAATAGCAGGTCTAATTATCTATGAACGCGAAATGATAGAAATCGTCTCGCTTCCCCCCGGTGAGGATATAGTAATAGTGGCAGGATTGGGAGCTGCACACAATAATAAACGTCAATGTACCGTTTAATTTGGAGCCCGTTTTTTTGTTATCTCTCTGTAAGCTTTCCCTCGTTTTTAAGCGTTTTCCATAAAACACAATAGGACCCTGCTGGCAAAGGGATAAAAAGCTGTAATGCCGTTCATTAGCAAAAGGCTCAACCTTGTGGCAGGCTGTTATTTCCCAGGAAAGATTAAATTTTATCTGGCTCCGTGACGTTATACTCCGTGTATAAATGACAGAAAGGCTAATAATATATATTCCTCTCTGCTGCTGTCTCCGCAACAGCAGTCCTGTAGTCCCTTGTATGGTTATTGTGTAGTGGGAATAATTGGACATTTGTCAAATTTCGTGTGGGTAGAAATAAGCGGATTTACAATTTTACTGTCATTTGTGTAAGTACCGGAAATTATAGAGATCAAGGATAAAATATTAGGATTTAGATATGTGGTTAATGATCTGCAAATGAAAGCAGTACTTGTACAACATGGTTACCCGGATTTAAATTAGAGATACCCCATTTGGCTACTTAAATCGATTTGCCAACTTTTTAAATTAAAAAAGGACGGGGAAAAATTGAAAGTGGAGGGGAAATGATGTGACAGGAGTAGGTAGGCTCGTGCCAAAACCAAACAGGATAATCCTCTGAAAAAAGAGTCTGTGGTGGGTTGGGTATAGTGTGGCCAGCGGGGGTAATTACTTGATGCGGGGTACACCTGGTGCTGGCACACGCTTTCAGGGACGTTGCTATAAGCGTACCTTACTGCTTGTTCTGCTACTGCCGCCGTCATTTTGTAATTTGACGTGTGTGGTCCTGACGTATAATTTTTTTTTAAAGCTGAGATTGAAAGTTTAAGGGTGTCCAACGATGGAGGATTCCATTTTAGAGCAAATTTTTCGTTGCGACGTTTATTATTGGGGGAATTTTTTAAATTCTAAAAAAATGACGATATTATAGTTTTAGCGTCACGAACGAGGATGACCATTAACGATACCCTCGTTTCCATCTGATTACCGCCTTCTTCCACGCCGTCAAGCAGGAAAAAATACGCGCGTCAAAATCCTCCTGCCGATGCATTACTTGTAAGAGCCAACAAAGGAGGGAAAATAGTTCATAATATATAGCTATTTACTTTTTTACTTTCTACCCAGGGCAAAAAGGCCTGCCCATTAATCTGGGGCATCCTTTCATTTCCGTATTCGGGGGCACTCTCTCTCTCTCTCTCTCTCTCTCTTGCTGTACAACACCTACAATGTAGCAGACCATTTATTTCTTTTTTTTCGGGGACCCTATCAACAGCAGCACACAAGATTGAACAAAATCCCTAAAGAAATCAGTGGCGGCTAATCTAATCCTCCATTTTTATGTATAACCTGTCATTTTTGTCACGGTTACTGTCACCCTTCCTTCGTGCAGCTGTGAAACAAGGAAAAATGATGTTGTTGCTACGCTGTTGAGCTGGAATACAAAGGAAATAAGTTGATTAGGTTTCTTTGTTATCTACCTTTCTCTCTCTCTCTTTCGCTTTCTCTCCTTTCTCTTTGCTGCTGCTGACCAGCAACTATCCTGTATACTTGTCCTTCACAAATTACACGACAAAAGTAAACACCCCAGCGAAACGTGGACTACTGACCTTTTTTTCCTCCCTGAAAAATAAATGAACAGTAGTCATTCTTGACACCATATTGTTACCCCAGACTCTATACTGCAGCAGCGTACACACAGGCCACTTGTATTTTATGACAGCGAGGAACCAACATCCCCGAACATGCTGATGTCACTCTGCTGTAGATGAGACTTTTTTCCGTTTCACTTGAGAAATTGGCATTCCGAGGCTCTTCTCTGTCCAAGAAAATGGATCCTTCTATCACGTTGTCATAAAAAAGGAAAGAAAATGAGGACCTTCGTCCTTCTCATCATCATTTCAGCCATTTTTTTCGCTTGCACCACTCTTTCCCCTTTTGCTTAACGGTCTGTATCTCTCCGCTATTCTTTCTGCCGAGTACTAAGAGTGTTATCATCATCATCCTCTTCATTGCCATCTCATTTTCTCTTCAAGTCATGCAGAATGCAAAGACGACATGTAAAAAGGTGTAACTTCATCTTCCAGAACAAAAAATCCAATCCACTTTATTCCTCTCCTGCTGTACGCCAGTCACTCTACATATTATGCCATGCACGACACTACAACGAAAAAAACCCGGGTAATATTTTGTGTCTCCCGCTATTGTGCACAGACACACACACACACACAGACACACAGAGCGCTTCATCCATTTAGTCGTGCCGGCCTGCAGAAAGCATTACGCGCTCCCGAGAAGTAAAAAAGGGAAGAAAATGTGAAAAATGCGGGAAAAGTCACGTTCCAGCAATAATATCTTATCAGGGAATAATAAGAAAAAACGACGATGAAAAAAATGCTTTGCGTTTTCCCCTTTCCGCTGCTCTCTCTTCTCTTTTTCCCCTCCTCACTTTCACCTCCTCCCTCCCTGTTTATATCCGTGTAAGCTTTGACTTACAGCACAATACCCCCAAAATTGCAAAAAGCCAACAGGAAAATCTTCCCTGGACGCCACAACCTAATTAGCCCGTTGATTCCAAACAAAGCCGGTTGTATATACACTTGTCTCGAAAAAAGATTTTCCAGTCCCGCTCGAAAATTATCTGCTTCCTCTTCTCTCTTTCTCTCTCTGCCTGCCTCTTGCCCCCTCCCCCCAACCATCAACACGTCATGCACCAAATAAGCTTAAGATGAGCTACAAAAAGAGAGAAAAAATGATGATTCTGGAGGACCATGTTTTTCTCCCTGCTTCCTGGTTCCATTTTTCTTGCTTTCTTCTGGAGAGCGAGAGAAATGAGGGCTTTTTTGCACTCTTCTCATCTCCCCATTTTTTCCTTTCGCGCCGCACTCTCCTCTCCTTTTTTTGTTCGTGGTGATGGTGCGTCTACAAGGAATCGTGTTGAATTTAGTGGCGTGTACCATATTGGCTGAGTTGGATTTACAGAACAATGTTGTTGACGATATCAGTATCATCATCATCATCGTCATCAGTTTCATTCCATTTCTTCGTCTTCTTTCAGCCTTATCTTTCTGTCTCTCTCTCTCTCTCTCTCTCGCTTCCGTATCATGTTTCTTGCTCTGACTGTGCGAGAGAGAGAGAAAAAATCCTTTTTTCTTTTTACTTGACGCTGATGATGATCACGCCGATGGAAATTCCATCAGTTATATTGCTCGTCCAAAATTATATCACATTTTCTCTTCTCACGCGCCCTCTCCCCCGTGCCAACTTTTTTTGTTTGCTGCTGCTGCTGCTCCCATCCATACCCAGCATTTACCCACCGCTGATAATATTGCATGGTGGATTTAGATTTCGACTTTTTTTGCACAATTTGGTGCGAATATCCCAATTCCCCGAGAAAAAAATGGGTTGTCGTGTGTAGTTACAACCGCGTCTACTCATTCCCTTCCTCATCATCATTCTCATCATGATCTCATTTTTGAAATGCTTTCAATTCTCTTCCCTCCTGAAATGATGTGCCTCGACTATTTTTTCTTATTTCCGTCTTCCCCTTTCTCCCCGTCCGTTTCAGACAGACAGTTGGGAGAGGAGAGAGAGAAGAGAGAGAGAGAGAGACGGACGGATGCCTGCCAGCGCCAGCAGCAATGGTAGTCATCCTCAATATATGTATGTCAGGCCACCATCGTCTAACTCAACTGGTATTGACACATGTCTAGGCATTTTTTTACTCGTTTTACTCCATCGTTTCTGGTTTTATAAGTGATTCATTTTCTGGACACAGACTCTCTCTTTTCAACAGCTACACATAGAGAAGAGAGAGAGAGAGAGGTGGAGTGCCGTTGCTGTGCGTTGTGGAATAGAAAAGCAGGAGAGATGTAGCCTCAAGACAAGCCATTTTCACACGTACAAAAAATGGATCCGGATCAGCCAACAGTGGGATTCGTTCCGTCAACGCCATCATGAATATTCTCTTTTATTTCTATTCACCCACAGCGATACTATCGCCATCATTATCATCCGCAGCAGCAGTAGTAGTTACGTTAGCAGGTCTCCGTCGTCAGATATGCTCCCACCAAAACATAGGCAGTTAGTCTTTGGCTGCTAAATGGAGGCACTAATGACTATCTCCACAGCAGGGTTGGCGGGACAGTGGTCAAAACTTAAAGCCGGTAAAAACCGGTTTTATCCACGTTAGCAGAACCTACATTTCTTTACGTCAGACCTATTCGCCTAAATTGATGAAGCTGCAACTCGTGCATTTCTCCCAAGTCATCGTAAAGTATGTACCTACTGTGCATAGGGATCCACCCCTGAAATCTGGGGTTTAATTTATACCCACCTCTTCCCCCTCCATTTCCCGGACCCCGCCCCCATACAAACTAAAATAAATAAATTTTCCCTCCCATTTAGGATATTTTGCAAAGTTTTCCCGCTTTATTATTGCTTCCCATTTCCCACTTCCCGCCCAATTCATGATACATAACCTGTTTGTCCTTTCCCACCTGTCTCCCTTCCACTCCTAGTTCCAAGGCAATCCTACTACCAACAATCCACTTTTTTGCCCCTCTAACGAAACCCTCCATTACTCGAAATCCAAATATTTATCAACTTTTTTTCCACTCAATACCGCCCGGCTGCCCTTCACATCTGCTTGATGCTTCTCACAATATGAATCTAAAATTTCTCAAAGGCCGCACATGTTACCTAAAAAACATCCACAGAGTTTCCTACTACCATCACCGCCACTAATGCATTTTGTCTTACCCGCCAAGCCAGTTCCCCAGTTACACAGTATATATCATTCTCTCAGTCATTTTAAATGACATGACGATTATTATTACGAATGACCATGATGAAGGTTATTTCCATAATGCGGCTTTCCCTCTCTCTCTCTGTCTCTATTTTCCTTTTTCCTCTATTTACGTTACTGGTCGAATGGATGACTGGTGATGGCGGGGTAGATGGAAGGAAGTCTCTTTCTTTTTTCCCCTGCAAGCCATACCAATTGTATACACGTTCCTACGTTGTTCTCTCGAAACCCATGCACCACTACTGCCATAAACCCCGAACCACTCGTCTTTTGTGTATACACACAATCCTGCTGCTTGTGAACAAAGTGCTTTTAACGGAATTTTTTGTCGGTACGTTACCCCACTACGACAGTGAATAAATGTTGCTCTCTCTGCTGGAATGCTGCACAATTTATACGCGTACGTCGCCGCGTTATATACGCCGTAGTAGAACAAAAAAGCATTAAAAAGCTTTTTTCTCGGGAACACACCGTGCCGCTGTCTTTATATGTGACGACTGGCAATGGCTCGTGGTTTAGTTTCTCTCTCTCTCTCTCTGTTTTGCACATACACACACACACACATCCAGCTAGGTAGTAGAAACCGGGTGATGTCATTACGATTATTGTTACTCTTATACTTTTGCTGCGTAGCATCTAATACACGTCGTTTTGAGAGAGTTTCTGCAAAAAAAGGAGAACTGAAACCTTTATCAATGTCCTTTCTCTCTCTCTCTCTCTCTTTCTATCTCTCACATTCTCTCTCCCATTCCGCCAGTAATCCAAAGGAAAGTCATAATACGTATTACTGCTGCATAAGGAACTAGACACTGTACCAGGAAACTTTTATAGGCACGCAGGGTCTCTCGAAAATGCAGCGGGTATGATATATCCAACCCAGCAGTACCTAAAACTACATATTTTATGGGGAATGGTACACATATATAAGACGGGGAAAAGAGGAAGAAGACCAAGTGGAAAGTTTTTTAGGAGTTTTTTTCCTGCTTGGGCTGCTGTTTTTATACCGGGATAATATCACTCCCCTGCTTATATAGACATATAGAGACAGACATTCATTCACGTATTATGCACGAAAGAGAAGCACAGACAGAGAAAATTTTACTGGGAGGGGTGGAGCATGCGAACATTGATTTTCCGAACACGGGACAAAAAACGGACACCCTTATATACTTTCTTGGTGGAGGACTGTTACTATCACTACCATTTCTTAGGAGGATGGCTTTAACAACCACAGTGCAACTGATATCATTCCGCTGCTCCTGCTTTTGCTGCGTTAGTCAAAAAAATAGTAGTCACATGCTCACATGTGTCTGTGTGTGAGTGTGTGTGTATTTATAACGTATCTTCTTAATATCAAACGTTTTTCAGTATAGTCAGGCTATGTACCTAAAATGCACATAAAATAGCTCACAAGCCAAAAGACGACTTGACGTTTATGGGGACGGAACAACTTAATTTTTTTCTGTTTCTGCGGAGGAAAGTGTGTGGACTTGACAGAGATATTTTTGGGCCCACGTGATTCAGATTGTGGGGGATGTTTTGCGGGAATCTGGGCGTTTTTCCACCTTGGTAAGGGCCTATGGATCAGGAAAGAGGAAAAATTGCGGAAAATAAGTTTCCCCGTGTGAGAGCAAATTTAGCGTCCCTTGAACTACTACTAGTATTACGGCTGCTGCTACTCCTCCTGTTGAAATGATACTTTTATGGGTATAGAGAGATAACCGTATTATACACGTGTATTCTCGCTCGAAATAAACGACTTTGCCCGTTCACAGTTTTGTACAACGACAGCCCTACAACTATATAAGCATATATATACCGCTCTTTGCCTTCCTCAATAATAGCCGTCGTGTTTCCACTCTGTGTGTCGCTGTCGCTATGTATGTTTTTGCTATCAGCACACTTGTAAATGTAGAAAAAACGCGTTAAAACAAACAAGGAGCAAAATGGTCTCTCTAGCTAGAGGAAAAACACAGGTAATAATATGCTTTATGTGTTTAACTGATGTACAGCTTGTTTGCTTTTGTTTGACCAACAAGCAGCAGAATCAGAACGAGAGAGAGAGAGAGAGAAAGAGCGAGAGAGCAGCAAGCCCCATCACCATTGCCCGAACGGTCGACTAGTAGCCATCAAACATCATTGTCATCGTTATCATCACGTCGTGTTTTTTTTCGAGAGAGAAAACTTTATTTCCGCGTATAAACACGGTAGTAGTAAGCGGCATCGCCTTTTTTATATTTTCTTTCGGTGGGTCTATTGCCTGCCAGGAGAAGAAGCTAAGCTCTTTTTGGGGAAATGACGGTACTATATCCCCCTCACCGTGGCTGCTGATATTGCTGCTGTTGTTGTGATTTCTGCGCGTGAAAAGATTTAGGGTTTTCGCCAGAAAAGGAGAAGGGAGAAGAAGTAAAAAAATGAACAGGAAATGAAATGCAATCGTTTTTCTCTCCACTCCACTTGGCAATATAAAACTATATTTAGGGAAAGTGCCTCCAACAATAGATAAAGCGTGCGAGGATATGTAGGCATGTAGTACTAAGGTAATATATCATTCCCTTCTCTTCTACCCAGTTTTTCTTCGTCTTCGAAAGAAAAAAGTTTCTTTTTTTAAAAAAAAGAGAAAGTCTTTTCCTTCCCCCAAACAACAAACGTCCTCCTGCTTCTTGAAAAAATAAAATTTCTTTCGGGTTTTCCCTGTAAGTAAAAGTAGGGAGGAAAGAAAGAGAAAGAGAGAGAAAGCAATCCAGAAAAATGTTCCTTGCGGGTTACACAAAAAAATGAGCGGGCAGGACAGTCACCGTTTTCAGCGTTAAAGAAACACTGGAAAGCGTACACGTAGATAATATGTGTTCCCTGTGTTCACATATACACGATTGTGCACACCGAGAGCCACAGTCATTCATCGAAAAACATTGTCTACTCGTGTGTTCTCACACAGTTTTTTTCTGGGTGTATGGAACTGTAGGCGTTTTGTATAGTGTTCCTTTTTTCTCCATAGGTCTTCCCATATGTATCCATCTACTTTGTTTCCCCAGAACATCAGCAACAGAGTAGGAGAAAGCAAAAGGAGCTAAAGCCAAAAAAGGCAGGAAAAGTAAAAAAAGAAGAAAGTTTTTTCTCTTCTTCGTCTCCTTTCCAGTATGGCAATGTAATGCGGTACCTGCTCCCAACTTAACCCGTGCATGTGAATGTTCCTTATTGGCGAGATATTTATTTTGTGTGCCTCTTTCTCCCTTCATTCAGTGCTTACTTCCCGTTTGCTCGTGTCAATACTGGAAGCGCAAAGGCCGAAAGAGACGGAGAGAGCGAGAAAGGGAAAGAGGGAAGGGAAGATAGAAAAGGAATAAAGGAGACGAGGTAAAAGACAAACCCAGCAGTAAAAACAGACACGTCAGTTTTTTTCTTTCTCTCTCCCTCTCTCTCTCTCTCTTTGCCACTTACTTTTTTTACCTATGGTGAGTAGTGATATCACATGAGCCGCTCACATAAAACCAAAAAGCAGGCTGGTGTAGACAAAAAGGAGGCTCTCTCTTTTTCGGTTGTTCCCTCTGGTGAAGAGAAAATTTCGCAAATGAAGATCCCCGACAAACAAATGGATTGGAAAGCTTTTGCTCCTGCATATTATTTGCATTTCCAAGCACTTTTCCTCCTGCCTCTAACACCGTCATTGTCATCATCATCATCATCCTCCTCATCGGCGTCGTCGTCGTCGTCGTCATCGCTAACCACACAAAAGCCCTGTTGTAACCTCACCAACAGAACAGCTTTAAAACAGGAGCAGTACCAGTAGCAGCCGTGGCAGCAAAGGAATCGGTCCCAAGCCCCCACCATCATCCCAGCCGCTCTGTATCAACACCAGAAACCTAAAAGTTGCTACCTCCGGAATAAAAGAGAAATACAAACAGAAATTATTACCCGTACCAATCCTGCTCCGCCACTTCAGTTATGAGTGCTGACTCCGTTTTTTCAGCCTCTTTTACTCTGAATGAAACAAAAACGTATTTATGCCATCAAATTGAGAAGTGAAGTGAAAGACCAACAACCCGCATACATATAGACACACACACTCACTCTCTCCCATATCCACACACACACACCACCCAGAAGGGGGAACCATTGGTAATAACTTTGGGATTTCTCTGGTGAGCGCTTCTCTTCTCCTCCTCTCGTCATTTAAAATAAAGTATTAAACTATTCAGTGCATAAGTGTCTACCTGTATGTGTGCATATGCATATGTGCACTCGTTGCCTGTGCCGGAGTGTGTGTACCTTCATAAAATACACAACGACACCCAGGGAAATCGCCATCGACATACAAAGGGGCAGGCAATAAAAACACACAAAGAATAAACTGAAGAGAGAGAGAGAGTGCAAGGCAAGGCAGAGAGAGGGAGAAAAACAAGTTAGTAGTTAAACAGTAACAAAACAGTGCTACTCTCACTGCTGCCAAAAATGAATATTGGCACGATGAGACTATGACGACGTAGAGCAATCGCAGGAGAAAAGGTCACAAATAGTAACATCGACAACGACGACGACGACGACGACGTCTACAACGATACACACACACACACACACACACAAACACACGTACTCATGACTAGAGAAAGGAACAAGCCATAGCCATAGAGGGAGAGAGAGAGAGAGAAAAGGATCACCTTCATGTTTTGTGTCTGCCACTATACAACACTTCTACTACGGAACTGCAAGGTAGTAAATGATAGGTTACTCTTTGGCAAAACCCTGCCAGCAAAGCACATTATTAACATTAGTATTCCGCTTGTCCCATCACAGCCAAAATAATATATCTTGTTTGGTCTTCTCTCCCCTCCCCCTCCTCTCTCTCTGTTTTGGAGTTGAGAACGGAAAACACACACACATGCACACATGCTTGTTGTACGTATACGTACTGCTGTACTTAACTTGGTTATAGGCTTGTTTCTTTTGCAACGACGTTTGCATTTTCCCAACGGTGCACCATAAAAACGGCAGCAACCGTCTTGTATTTTTAAAAAAGGAAGAAAATAGTCTGCTGACTGAGAAGAGCGGTGGGGTACCTAAGTGACTTGAGTTAGTAAGGTTAGTAAACAGTTTTTTTCTTGTTGCCTTTTTTCTTGGGAGAAAAAAAAGAGAGTTGGTGGATCGGTCGGTATGCCTGACTTAAGTTGGTGGTGGTGGCAGTAGTAGTAGTAACGCTACTGCTGTTGTGTTTTTTTCTTCTCTTGTTGGAGTAGGTTGTTTTGTGTGCGGAGGAGATATAAAGCCGAGGAGCCTTGGGAGTTAGGGAGTCAGTACTCGCCGAACAGGGAGCATGGTAGGTAGAGAGAGAAAGAGAGTGTGTGAGTGAGTGAGTGAATGTGCCATTCTCTATGTGTGTTTGCGCTGCTGCTACTGCTGCTGCTGCTCTCTGCGCTCTTGGTTTTGTTGTCAAAATTTTTCCCGTTGAGTGACTGCCACATTGGCAGGGAAGTAACAAAAAGAGAGAGAGAGAGAGAAAAGGGGAGTTATTTTTTCTATTGAAAATCAAAATACACGGTGTAGTTGTTATAATAATATGTAGTTGGAGCAATAGAAAAGAGAATATTTTAGAAAGAAAGAAAGAGAGGGAGAAAAAAAATAAGAGAAAAATTTTCTCCCGAGAGATACGAAAAAAAGACTGACTAGTGAAGGTAGTAGGAAACGTAGTAGTCGTTGGAAAGCAACGTTTCTGTGACCAGGGTTAGGTACTGCTGCTACTACTGCTGATGTTAATGGTGTTTCTATTGTTACCGGGAAAATATTTCTCTTTTCTTGAAGAAAGCTTTCACATTTTCCACTAGAGGATCATTCTTCACTCATCAAATCAAGTGAATGCAAAAGAGAGAGAAAAATCTGTCGATTTCTTATTCCTGTTTTTTTCTCTTTTTCCTTCCAAAAGAGCAAGTTTCTCTACGGCGTAGCGAGTGCATCACGAAGCAGATAAAGTAGTTGGCCCTTTAAAAAAGAGAAATAAATGGTGTCAGTGAAATAGAAAAAAGTTTCTCGGGAGAATAGGAAGGAGAAGAAGAAGACGCAAACGGGGCATCGTATCGTATCATCATCACATCACACCTCATCTGCCTCATCCATCATCAGTAACTTTATCGCCGATGATGATAGTCGGATAGACAAAGGAGAGAGGAGCAACAACAACATCGACAAGGAAGGAAGGAAGGAGGGAAAAAACTTTTCTTCACAATTGAGGTCTTTTTTTACTTTGACAGTTGAGTGCAGCCGGGGTGGTGTGATATGGTTGATGGTTACATCGCTATAGCTACCATACATCATCGTCGTCAGCATCACCACTGGTATTGGTTGGAGCAACTTTCTCCCGAGAGAAAGTACCTTTTGACTGGGTGTCATCTCCGCACGCGGGAATAAGTAGTAGCATCAAATCATAAAACCGGATTGCCCTAAGAAAAATCAGGACCATCATTGCCGCAGTCATCATCATCGTCATCATCATCCCTGCCGCATCAAAGTCTATCCTTGCCAAATAAAGCGGGGATAAAAAAACGCAGGGGACAAAAAAGACGGCAAATAGTATACCCTTTTGACCAGGCAAGACAGCTGGAGGGACAAGGCAAACTTGTTTATCTTTGCCGAACAGGACAGTGATCGCCGTCGTTTATTACGATTTCCTTACGGCACGTTTTTCTCCAAAAGAGCCTCCACTTTTGTTACCACCGCCGTATTTATCTTTCTTCCGGCTGACCTTCTCCAGTCCTCTTTGCAAGTCCGCGAGCCTCGTCCGGCTCATTTCTTGTTGATCTACTTCAAAACTCCAGAGGGACTGTCAGAGACTTTTTCCCCCTCTCCCTCTTTTTACAAGACAAGTGCTGTAAAATATTATTAGCATTTAGTACTTGCTGCAGCTTCGTCCTTTCCTCCGACTTTGTGAAAGTAGTGAAAGCACAGTGGTGTGAGAGTGGTGCCGCGGTGCCGAAAAAAAGTGCTGGTGTTTGCATTTAAATGAACCCAATCAAGGAAGAAAGCTGTCATAAAAATACATCACGAGATAAAATCATTTCCGAGGTATAACCACACACAATTTACTGCATACACTGCGGAAAACACCAAATTTGGCTGGCTGACACGCCAGGGAAAAGAAAGGTAAAAAATTTGTAAGTTTTTCCATGAATTCGTGCATATCCCCTTAAAAGGAAAAAAACACAATTTGTATTACATTACGTTTGGACCGACCGCTTATATATATATATATATACTTTCTCCAGCAACAGCAACAAAAATATCATTTATTTTTAAACCAGATTTTTACATTTTTCTCCCACTTTCTCCACATTCTCTATCCGATAGCCTTTCCAGTTTAAATTTTTCTCTCGCTTTTCTCTTCCACTTTCCCCGTAAAACTATTTTTTTTCTCGGGAGATTTCTTTGCTAATTTTCTGCATACTATTTACGTTTTCTCTTACGACAACCCTCTCTTCTATTATAAGCCAACTATACTCTCCTGCTACTACTTGTTTCAGTAAATTGCATGATCGCCCGTTGTTGCAATCATCATTGGCGTCGTCATCATCATGATCATCATCTGCTTTTTGTCTACGTTTTTACTGTTATTGCATGTAGCATATAGAGAACAAAATGGATTCAATCTGCTTTTACTTTATTACACTTTCTTTTCCCCCCTCTGTCCCTACGCAATACACAATGCACACACCAAGTATCGCTCCAATTCCTCCTTTTTTTTCTCTGGGGCTACTAGTCGTCGTGGAGAGAGAGAGAGAAAAAAACTCGTGATACGGCACACAACAGCAGGTTTTTTCCTCCTTTTTATTATACATTTTTCTTTATAGAGCGCAAAGGAAAATAAAATTTACTTTTTGCTTTCCAGCAATGATATAGTATGCAGCAGCCGTAGTAACTATGGCATCGGGGCTGCTGCTGTATAAAAGAAAGTGGCTGGTCTCTATTCTTTGTGTGCTCTCTGTTCAATTTACATTTTATTCCTTCCTCTTCTTTCCTTTTTATACTCAGCATTCCGTTTTATCTTTATTCTTCTTTGCTTTTTTTCCTCCCAAACCACATGATTTGAGCGGAATAACCACCGTAGCGAGCAGGAGAGGGGAAAATACAGCGGAAAAAATGGCAAGAATGTAAAAGTGGTTGAGTTGATGGGGAACTAGGATGCTGAGGGTTGAGCAACACGAAGCGGTGGTATATTTTTGGGGCGATAAAGCTAATAATATAGAGGGAATATAGTGTTATCATTTCATTAAAATTATGTATTATGTATACAAGCACACACTCTCACACGCTCCCATGTAAATTTTTGATGGGGCGATGAACGCAATATATAGTAAGAAAAGTGATAATGGCGGAGAAATGGGTTGCTTTATCTGATCTGAGTTTACTTACCAATTTTGGTGGGGAAGTGGTATGAGTTTGTGGGGGTAGGTACATATGGAGGATGATCAAGATGGGTTTCGTAACCAATTGTATCTGATTACGTAAGTGTGTGTGTGTGCGTGTGTGTGTGTGTGTGAATTTGTGGAGAAAATGAAAATGGAGAAAAAACAGCTTTCACTTTAAGCTTTCTTTTTGGTTGCTCTTTTACCTCGTGAGATGTTTCTTTATTTTACTGACAAGGAAGGTTTGTGAGGGGTTCGGGGAGAAGTGGATGTGTAGACATAGCGCAATTATATGTAAACACTTTCCCGGAAAACTATTTTGGTGAGATAATATTTGGGCTTTTATGTAAGAGCAACATGTAGTATGGCAGTAGCACACTTTTTGAAAACAAACTTTATTTTCATAGGCAGCTTGTTTTTCAAACAAAACTTGTGCAAAATTGCATGTACTTTTGAGAAGTGCCTACGGTATTATTTTTTGTGAAAGTCGAAAGTAGAGACAAGGAAATTGCCATTTCATAAAAATTACAAGCCCAGCAAATTGACATCCTTATAAAAAATTCATCCATGTAAATATAATATGAGTATAAGCAACGGTGCGACTATCTGAACAAATTGTTATCCTTAAATTTTTATTAAATGCAGCCAAAAGCTATTACAGATACGACAGGTTATTACTCCAAAATGGAAAAAATAGTAACGATAAAAGTGTATTGAACTACGGATACCAAAAGCACTGAAAGACAAGCAATATTTTCCTTTGTTGATCGGTTGCCCTCGTGTTTATAAAATTATTGACCAACAAAACAACTCCAACTGCGTTGCAATTAGTTGTTAGCTATTATACGGATCTAATGACACGACACGGCACAAGGGACGTCCTAAATTGAAAATTATATACTTTAAAGTGCAGTTGGGGGAAAAATAATAAACTGTTACGTCAATATCCTTGTAAGTGATTTTTTTGCAAAATGCATACATTCACGGATATACAATACTGTGTGTAGGTATACATATACAGGTTGAGGATTCCCCATTGATGAATAAATTTATTTTATTCAGAACCTCTGCAAATAATATAGTGTTGGGCAGGCATTTGCCATAGAATTAGATATACAAATACAGGTTGAGGATTCCCCATTGATGAATAAATTTATTTTATTCAGAACCTCTGCAAATAATATAGTGTTGGGCAGGCATTTGCCATAGAATTAGTTGTGGAGAAAGTTGAATTTGTATTTTTTGTGAGTATTCTGGTGGGGTCCGTTTCCCTGTAAAGGATGCACTTATGTATGCACAAGTTGTTCCAGTCATTTGTTCCCCCTCCCCCGTTCTCTCTCGTTGTATAAACGGCCTTTTTTTTTAAATAGATCACCACCAGCCGATGAGCAAAAGGCAAAAGAGGGAAATATAATGAAAATGGAAAAGTAAGCAATTTTCAAATGGTTTTCCATTTCCTGGGAATATGTATCTCGTCTGGCTTTTTTTAGTCAGAGAGCAGAGAAAAGCAGACCTTTACCCAGTTGAGAGGATAATAGCTTTGTTGTGATTGTGAAGAATGGGGAAAATGCTCCTGCTTGAGAATTTATAAGGTGGAAACTCTGAATAAATAGTGAGAGAGTATCAAGTATCAACCTACCGTGCTGTGCTGTTATGTTTCTCTCTGTACACACTCCACTATCATCAACAACAGCAACAACACAGCAGCAGCAACACTCCAGAAGCAAAACAAGTGCTGCTCAACTGTTATTACATTTTTACATTTTACTTTAAAGATGGGCAGCATTACGGGATTTGACCGAGGTCGGGAGATATCCAATTTTAGGGATATTACAGTCTTGCGAACTTGTTTCCGGTAAATTGGCAGCATTTTCAGGGGGTATCAAATTTTTTTACGCCATTTTTGGGGAGTTAGGGCATCTTATTTGAACTGTTCCGGCTTTTCACGGATGAGCAGTAAAATATTTAAATTTTGAAGAGAAACCAGCATGGCAGGAAGACATGAAAAGGGGGGTCATTCATACAATTCACCAGGAAAAATATCCTTTTTTCAGCCTTATCACGTAGGCCATTAGAACTTGGCAGGTGACACGTGATCCCTTATTGTGTCACTCGGCGTCCCTCACAAAAAAATAGGAAATTAAATCCTTGGGAAACTGCTCCGCCATCGGCCATGTACTGTGCCCTTTTCAAACGCAACCATGTCATGTCACATGCAATACAGACACACACACACACACACACATTCCCAACCTCCCTCTCTCTCTCTCTTTTCCTGTCTCCGCATAACCAACTGTTTTCAAGAGTGAGTCACTCTTTCTTTATGCTTGTCTGTCATTCTCCAGTCTGGAACCAGAGAGTTTTCAACATGTTCTCACACAACTCACTCACTTCTTATGAATTGGTAAACAAAAAACTCATTTTTTTCTCCACACGAGGGTACACAATCCTTCTATTGTGATATTTATACAAATTATGCTCTGTGTGTGTGTATCCCTTGTCTCTGTTAGGGGGCCGTCCCCTATAAACGTCCACTCCCATTCGTCTACCTATTGCACCATCATATTAAATCAGTTCCCTACATAATTTATTACTGCGCCCAATTCTTCCACTCCCGGAACCCGTAACCTTTTTCTCCAATTATAACCCCCATTTTCTCCTGTGAACGCTTCCAAGCTATTTAGAATTGCAAAGTAACGACAATAGACCTTTTCTCTGGCGAGGCCCTTCTCTTTTTTAATGCTGCTCACATACCTACCCGATACACCGCTTCCTATTTTCCCTTCCAACTTACCCGTTCCTCTGTACCCCCGCACAGAACAACACGAAAGAAAGGGAAAAGAGACAAGAAGACCTTTTTGTTGCATGCATCAACAGCAGCAGCAGAGCCGAGTAGCGTCTCAAATGCAAAAACACGCTCCATGCAATTTTGATGCGGGTAAACTACAGTTTAAGAAAATAGGAACAAAACAGGGTAGTCAAAACGGAAGAGCCCATATGCGAGTATTATAACAAGAGGAGTGGAGAAAGAAAGAGAGAGAGAGAAAGAGAGTGAGTGAGTAATGTAGATTGATTCTCGGTATGAATATTACAACAAGCTGTCATTTTTTCATGCATGTTCTGTCATGCAGTCATGAAG
The DNA here is from genome assembly GCA_027744055.1 of Callyntrura sp. NNG-2020. Taxonomy (NCBI): domain Eukaryota; kingdom Metazoa; phylum Arthropoda; class Collembola; order Entomobryomorpha; family Paronellidae; genus Callyntrura; species Callyntrura sp. NNG-2020. The sequence continues at coordinate 17,666 of JAHZNE010000452.1, forward strand.
AAGAAAAAACGACTTTTTATTGCTTTCAATTTCTCCTCCTTTCCCGTCCTCTTGTTAATTCTATTTTTCGT
>JAHZNE010000453.1:0-46508 GCA_027744055.1 Callyntrura sp. NNG-2020
AACCTTCGGGCCTTGTCGAAATATTGATCAGCATTTTCACGCTTGACTTTCCTCTGCCGTATGAGATTCTCAGAGTCCGAGTCATCAGACGAATCTGTAAAGTAATTAAATAATTAATGTTTTATGCAAAGTTTATTTTAAAATCAACTTGTTAGTACTTTCTCGTTGTTTTGATGAGAAAAGTTAGCTTTTGTCGCTTAATACCGTTGTATCTCGTTTTTGCACCCTTTAGACTCTTTCCAGAAGCCATTATTTATTGGTAATTCAGCTTTACGGTGAAGTGTTCTTGTTTGTTCGGAAGTTGAAAAACAAGTGAACATACAAACGTACTTTTTACACCAAAAAGTTTACATTACTGTTCAATTTCAATGTATATCCTATATTCCTATACATCAGTTCACTTGAAATACGTGGTTGGTCCACAGACATTATACGATGCGATGGTGTCATACCATTGACGGGATCGGTATAGTCAACCGGTTTAAATATACATCTTTGCTTCAACTCTCAACAACGAACAAGTACAGCATTAAGATATTAGGTAAATGTTGGTACATGATGCAAAAAATTCATTAACTTTGATCTTTTTTCATGGTTCTTCATCTTTTTATATCCAACTTTAGCAGTGTAGTAAGTAACAGTTCCCATTTGTAAAATGGGCTATTTGTTCTACGTTGGCAAAAAAAACGAAAGCATGCGGGGGAAAACGTTTATACAGTGAGGAATGTGCTTCTGCACAACCTCATTCTCAAGTAGTCAAGTAGTGTGATGTCAGACGAACTGAAAAATTGTTGAGGTGGGGTATTTGATCTCTGCAGGATCAAGTGTGGCAATTTATTTGCAAACGGCAAAAAGCACGCGTCCATATGCCACATGGTATTTTGTAGAATTCATCTATCTGTGGATTGAAATATGTACATAGAGAGTACTTCCTAAAAATACGCTTAAGTGCACATATTTACATATTTTCGACTCTTAATCACGAAAATTGTTAAAATGAACGTATGCAAGAAATACAATAATTTTAAGTTTTTTTCTTCAAATATTGCACGTATTTATTTTCCTCATTTAACGGTAATAAATATTTTCGTTTTGTTTTTTTATACTTATTGCATATTCTTAAGCAATTCAGCGATTTAGATTGAATGACGTTTCTACCGTCTATATATCATTATGCATATTTCGGATGAATGAAGTTTGTATTTTTGCTCTTTGCATTTTACAGTGTGCTTTAAAATGAAAACAAATAAATAGGACACAATACTAATACTAATTCATATCCTATTAAATATACACTAATTTTCTAAGTATATAGCTAAATTACTTACAGATCATCTTAGCTTTAATTTTGCATTTTTCGTTTTACCTCGTTTTGGCATGTGCGTAACCTATCTGTATGAAATATTTACACCAATGTTCTGTCATTTTACAATGATTTCTGGACAATACTTAAGATGTATCATATAATCATAAGAGAGGTATATAATATTTAATAATAAATTATCCTATTTATATAAGCAACATCACTATTTTATAAGGCAGTACGTCCTTCACGATATCGCAAAAACACCTCAATATAAACCTGTAACATCTACATATATGCACCAATCGTCCATTTTTGACGTCAGTTAAGCTTCACAGCAGCCAAATACCTATAGAACTCCAGAGATTTAACACATTTTTGACAGAATGGGCAAGAAGTGAGTCAGCATTCAAAACTTTTATAAGACTCATGACTCATTGTCAAGAAGGCAAAAATATTAGCATCCACATCTACACTCAAAATGCTATTGACAGTACTTTGTTTTATGGAACTAAAGACAAACGAAGGCGTGTGACTGCGTGACTAACTCAGCAAACTAAATATAACATGTGTTCATTTTCCCCGTAGCTACATAGTATCCCTCCCAAAACAGCAACTTTCTCCGTCTCGTTTATTTGCATGGTATCGTCAAATAATCAATCTGGAAAAGTACTTTTGCAACTGGTAAAATCTGCTAAGCCTGACCAGCCGGCCAAATCAGATCACACATTTCATATATTAACTTTTATGTGTACTTTCAAACTTGCATATTAATTTTTTTACAAAATACTAGCGGAAACAACAAATGAATTGAGGTGATATTAATAACGTTCCCTTTTGGAATGTACATATCTATGCATAATAGTGAATTTGATAATAGCTTCAGTCATAACTCATAAAGCGTCACTTCTTGAAAATTTAAATACTGATTTAACTGAGAAATTTGCCCCTTAACTTTTTAGTCGTTATTTTTTGGTGCCAAACGGCTAAATAAGCTCCTGCATAAGATGGGCGACATATATATATGTTTAGAAACATAGAAGGTGCAAATCGAGAGCTTAAATTACATTTTATGTAGTATAGAATGCTAAGCTAAGTTTTATATTATTGTGTATGTGGTAATGGAGTATGGAGTAATAATTTTTTTTCTTGCATTCAGTACATAAGGTACAAATATGTCTCCTCCGGTTCCTTGCGTCACTGGTTTTGTACACAAACATTATAACAACGAACAGCTCGTTTATATGTAGCTTAAATGACAATATAGCCCGCTTCACTACGAGATTCAGGCAGATCATCACAATTTTCCCATACGTCGTAAATTGGGTCATACACTTCCATGGACGATAGGGTTACCTGTAATAACAATTCAATCTATGAGAATGTTTTTTTCTTCTATTTTTCAGATTTGTTTGTGCCATGCTAAAATATTACCTGTGCACGGAAAAAGTTTTGTTCGAGAGAGTGATCGCCTCCAATGCAGTAAATTTTTCCGTCTACTGCTCCCACTGCTGGATTTGCCCGACCCACACTCATACTAGCGACATCTATCCAATTGTCTTCGTCGAAAGAGTACTTTTCCACGGACTTGAGGACTTCAGCGTGCTTGCTGCTTCCCCCAATAACGTAGAGAAAGTTGTCAAGTACCACCAAACCGAACTGACTACGAGGATACTTCATTGGTCGCAATGTCGTCCACTCTGAAGTAACGGGATTATAGGAACATAAATCACGGAGATGTCGCTGTGTGTGCGTACAGCCGCCAACTAGGTAAATGAGACTGAAGAAATAACACTTCATAATTTAATGTCCACTTTAACAAAACCAACAAAAACAGCATAAACAAACATAGCATTGTCCCTATTTCTATTTCCATTGGTGTTGCGTCCGTCCAACATTTTCTATTATAGATAAAGGCATATATACAGGCATATATATAGGTGACATATACAATACGCAATGTTGTTCGAAACTTTTCTAATGATTTTACTTACTGAAACGTATCGAAACAAACTACACTGTTTAAAGTAGCCTCCGACAGCTGTTTCCACCCTGTACCAACCTCACGTTTGGAACCACCAAATACGTAAATGTGCTTTTTGGCTGATTTTCTCGGCTGTGCAACTAAATTGGCAAGGGATCCCTTACGCAGTAATGCATCCTTTTGTACACTCTTTAAGGCGATTTGAATGCTCACATCGTCTATTCTCTCTAAACAGTCTTGCAGCAGTCGTGAAGGAATCAAAGACAAACGGATACGACTAAGGATTTCGAAGACGTAAGGCTTTCGCTCCACCAAGTCATGGCAAAGCCAACGGAGAGCTGCACAGAGCACCTGTACAAATATACACGTTATATTATAGAACCTCAATGATCCGAATCATACTTAGTTTGTAATTTGCATTACCTGAAATTCTGAGTCAACTTTTACGTGTTCACTTTCAAAAAATTGAACAACAATATCCTTTGGCGTATCCACAAACTCTTCTGATTCACAGACTTGAGGAAAATGTCGATGGACATAAGCTAAGGCTACGTTTTCCAAATTTTCACAACTGTGGCCCTCAGCAAACCTATTATCAATCAATTATACACATCCAGCAAAACAGTAATTAATTGTTGTTAATTTAAGAATGACCATATCTTGGAAAAAAATTAACGCGCATTTATTAACCTGTAAATTCCAACGGCATTGCTCGGGTGCAACTCATTTTTTAAATAGTCTGTGCATGACTCAACTACATCCAGAATTCCTAGCATGTCTGCTGCAGTAAGAATCTCTTGTACAGAATTGGCGGACAGAAAAATTTGACCTGTTGAAAAAATGTATTTGTGATCGCATTAATATTTATAATCAACTCAAAACATTTCACAAAAATACTACTTTTACCTGTATATATGAAAGAAAGCAAATTAGAAAACGTTGCAGCAGAAATTCCTTTCAGCTCGATACGTTTCTCCTTCTCCTCCGCCATTCCTCCAGTAAACATGGCACGAAAATACGAACTGCTAGCTGATAAGATCATTCTATGAACCTGCCATTGGGAAATATTTTTATTTATTGCCTTCAGTTTTATTTTCAATATTTAGCTTTACACATTAATTAATTAATCGAAGCGGTAAAGTTCTATTCTACTTAAAAGCTCGAAATGATGTTGGCATACCTTGAATATCTCCCCGTCACACACAATTTCCACATCACAAAAACACTCCGCTTGCCACAGGTCGTAAAGATTTTGCAGCATTTGCGAACTATAACTACTCGATTTAAATACTTTGCACGACATCTTATAGACTGTTGTGGTGTCTGTGCATTGGATTAAAATTTTCACAATAAGCAATTCAAAGTGAGAATTGCGCTCCCGATATTTTCACTTCTTACTAATATATCTTTACAACTTTTACACGGTTAATTGTAAGAGCAGGCACGAATAAGATCCACTTTAGTAGTTAGTAACATCTAATAATTATCGAGCGATGTTAAATTAACTGCAAATTTGTTTATTTTCCTTCTCGTACAACGAAAAGTATCACCAGGTGGAGATGCTGCAGTAAGTACCACCAGAAAGCTCACATTTTCACAAGTGTTTTATTCATTATTTTTATTCCGTAAAAAAGGCATTGACCGATGCACAGCATGCACCTACATTAATACATATCCCTAAGCACAAGGAGGTTTCTTCAGCTAACTGTATTCAGTATATACCTAACTTTTTTACTGTTAGTAAAAGAGGTCGTCTTTAATGAATCCTTAAAAGCCTATGGAACACAGATTAGGTTTATTTATTTCCCTTCAGCAAACCCTGCACCACCGTGTAAACAAATCCTCCTAATTCACCCATACTATTTACATACGCATTCACGCACAAATACGCATCTTAATTAAATTGCACTTTTTAGAGAGTTTTTGTACACCCCAAATCTAAACCAAAAGAAGGGTTCTTCTGTCTTATTTTTTCACACATTTCTGTGAGAAATATATATTTACACTATATGTTTAAAAGTTAAAAGTATTTTTATACCACACTATACTAACGCGATATTTGTGTTTGGTGTACGTAGAGGTTTAGTAGGAAAAAATAGCGCTGCTGAGATTTAGAGAAAGGTTATGCGTATGTATTGCGTTGTGTGAATGTGAATGGAGCATAAAAATGTGAAGCTTAATAAAAAAAATAGACCTTAGATATGTTTACTTTGCTGCTGCAGATGACTTTGAGTCTATCTGCGTGTATTATATACACAGCTGACGTCAACGGTCTACTTCTGCAGATACCCATGCACTCATCTATCTCATTGATTGAATAATGCTAACCAAACGCGACATATAACACAAACAACAGCAACAGTCCAATACGAATACTTGCGTCATACCAAGCGCAATATAGGATAGGATATATGCTATAGGCGAACCATTAGTAGTAGCCCAGCCACCAAATTTCACTATATCTATACAGAAAGGTGACTAGTTTACAGAAATGTATATATGTAATTCTGACAAAATGAAGTTTCGGTAGTAGCAAAGGGAAGTGGTAGAAACGGAGACCTGCCATTCGGTATTTGTAAAGGTAAGAATGAGCAAACGCCTAATCAACAACTTTTGGCGTTCGAGGAGAAATGTTATAGTCTGGGAATGCTTCATTCTGGGTTATATATTTAGGAACAAACGCTTTAATAATTGTATGCACAAATGGTAACATATCTATTACAAGGGAGTTGAAATGTAAAATATATAAGATTTCTCATTTTCCCCCATGAGCATGGGGTGTTATATGATACATGAAACGGACGTTATCCATTAGTAAAAAAACTTGTATTTTGTTCATTTGAAAACAAGGGTTTACTTAATTTCGCAAGTTTTATCACCAATTACGTTACATTGATTCGCTTTCTTTTGACCCACAGTCCAAGTGAGGAAATTGCTTTAGTACCGCGCCTAGAATTGTAGCTTCACTTTGCTGTTGTTCTCCATTTATGGTGAGTTCTTGCATCGGTGGTCCAATTATACTACGGTAATACTGAACAAGGCTGCCAAAAAAGTAATCAAATAAGTAAACAATATTTTATGTGTGCCATTATTATAGTCAAGTTATTATCTAATTACATGGCTATATCAAATTCACCAAAGTACACACTTTTGTCTAAAAATGGCATCATCCGCTAGAGTTTGTTCTTCCTTTGTATTTGTAAACTCCTTCCTCGTAGAGTGCCTTCTCAATCGTTCTTGTTCACTGACTTGCAAGAAAATGACTAAATCGGGTCGCAACAGATCTACTGGCCACTTTAAAATAGGATGCTTCAAAGATTCTCCGGACTTTTTCAAATGTGCTAGTGCATATGCAGCAGTACTATGCCAAAACCTGTACATAGTATAGTATTGAAAATTATAAAAAAAAGTTAGACTAGTGATATTGACATTGTGAAAGCGAATCGCCCTTATGTCATGGTCAAGCTATATCTCTTATTATTATTTTACCTGTCCATCACAACTGGTTGTTCTGATTGGAGTACTTCATTTGCCGCTAGGTAGTTTCCTAAAGAGTAGTAGGCTCTTCTAATAGACTCCCCTTGTCCATCGAAATAGTCTCGGGCTTTAATAAATGCATCATAATTCTTTGGTGGAGTTGACATCAACTTCATTTGTAACCGCCCCGATAAAAAACGTGTAAGCGTGGTTTTTCCTATTATATATATTTAGCGAATTAAGAGAAATCCTTTATGCAAATATATTTAGGAAAACGGACACAAGTGACAATGACAAGTACGCTGCATCTCATACCTGTCCCATCCAATCCTTCAATCACAATAAATGGATAGTGAGCTTTCCGTCTATTTCCGTTTGCCACTGCCACTCCAGTAGGCACGGCTTCTTTGAGACCATGTGGATCCTCACTAATTTTCCCGAAACCATTTTCCTGATTATGTTGAATCAATCCTATGCCACAGCATAAATTAACGATGCTTTTTACCTCTAGGCAATCCTATCAATAAAAAATAGAAAAGACAAATGAAGTCATATATAAATAATTATCAACTTTAGGTAATCAATGAGCAAGTGCTTATTGGTGAAAGCGTTTTCACTTACTTTGTTGTTAATTAAAGCTCGGAGCACCTGATTTAAACTTCTATAAACCACATCATTCTGGGACAACGCCATTTCATAATTTCATCACTGCGTAAAACACAACAACACGATCGTATGACTAAAATTAAAATGAAAACAGTTTTTTAAGGATTCTAAAATGTGTTGTTGTTGGAATTCTGGTATCTACACAAAAGTTAAAGCACGTTACTTGTTTCATCATCTGTCATCTGACCATGTGCATTTTTTCACTATATGATGCATGCAATCTTCACTCTTCTTTTCCAACTTCCATAAATATTTTTGTTGATGAGCGAGTAGAGCAGCTGTTTCTCCGTGAAGAAGCAGACAAGACAACCTCAACCATACCAATAATACCGCGAACCAAAATAACAACAAAACCCAAAACCTGGTGAATTCAAATTCACGTCCCTGTCCAAGAAAAAGTGTACATTTAAAAATTAAACTCGATGAAAGCAGTATACAATAATTATTTCAGGTGGTGACTGTTATCATAAAGCATATCTGAGATAATATGTTATAATAATTAAATTTCGTATGATAATGGTCACATTTATTAAGGTTTGTTTTATTAGTGATAGGTTGAAGTGACCTTCAATCAAGTAATTAACTTCGCAACAGTTTTTGTGTTGAGCAGATGCAAAGAGGACATTGAATAAAACAATTTAAAAATGGACTCGCTGAAAGCAGCACTTCAAAAGAAATTGAATAGCTTACCACCAGCTCCAGCGGATGCTCTTATGAGAAACCGTCATTCAAATAAAAATTATCTGGCACGATCGCCGTCTCCAATAAAGTTGAAAAGTTCTTCAACAACAGCAGTCAATGAAGACGCCATCGATAATGAGGCAAATCTTAACAACAGCAACATAAATACTACTTATGATGTTGAAAACTCTGGGGATTCCAGTGGCGATGAAGTCAATTATGATGAACTGCTGGAGAAGTACATGCAGGCGAAATTTGGAAATTTGGATGTAAATAGTAGGGCGATTCCACAACTCTTTGTCAAGGTTTGTAAAATTAACAAATCTCGTGGTCTTATCCTTATACTAAAATAATATTTATATTTTCCTTTTCCTGTGGTAATATATATAGGATTACAAAGTTACGAGCACACTGCAGAGCAAAATTAGAGATGAAAGCCGACAACTTCTGTTGCAAAGACGAAATGATGAACTATTTGATCAGGATGAATTGATTGTAAGTATGATTAGATCAGTAATTGCCTTTTCAGATTAAATATTTATTTTGTTCTTGTATTTTATTTTATAGAATCTTTGGAAAAAGCTGGAGGAAAAAGCTGCCTCGGTAGATCCATTGACAGGCGAGAAACTACTGTTTTTTACAGAATTTCAAAAATTTGTTGAAGAACTCGAGGGGCACAAAAATCTGAGAAGCCTTAGGTAAAGATATGCGGCTCTTTTTTATTTCAGAAGAATTATTTACTGAACCGTTTTTTTTATGTGGTAATATTTTGTGTTGCAGAAAGTTCTTAACTCCCAAACTATTTCTGAAGTTATATACCGATGATCCTGCTGGTCGTGTATCTGCTAATTCAGTTTTCAACTATATAATGAAACGAACCTGGTATCAGCAAACAAGAATCGGTTTGTCCATATACGATGACAATGGTCGCGGTTACATAAACGATAAGGTACATATATTCAAATACAATGATGCAACCAATATCGAAAACATGTTAATTCGTCCTATATTCGGGAATTCCGTACTTCAGACAAAAATGCAAAAATAAATAGTTTTTCAGCCTCGCATTTTCTGTAGTTTCTGTAAAATGGATTACACCGTTTTATTTTTATCCGAAGATACTATTGGAATTAAATGTATAAACATTCTAATTATACTTACAGAACCTTGAATGCTACGTTCAAGAACTTATCCCCACACTACCTCGATTAAATGGGATGGACCCGACTTTCCTTCCGTTTTATACTGGTACTGCAGTTAGAAAATTTTTCTTTTTCCTGGATCCTTATCATACAGGCCGAATAAAAATCTTAGATATTTTATCATGTGGCTTTATTGATGATTTTCTTGATGTAAGTACACCTTTGCAACATTGTTATTACAAAGTCTCGCCGTACCACTTGAAATCTTATGTTTCTTCATTTTGTATATAGCTGAGAGAGGAAAACATTCCACAAGATAACAATTGGTTTTCACATGAGTCGGCCATGGATGTTTATGCTCGGTATTTAAATTTGGATAAGGATCACAACGGCATGCTGAGCAAAGATGAATTTATCAAGTAGGTAGCAATAGTAAATTGTCTATACACATGAACGCGAATCTCATTTCTTGCGTTTTTTATTTATGATTTCAACATTGCTTTAGCTATAACAATAAAGTGGCCTTAACATCAACATTTGTGGACCGCCTATTCCAAGAATGTCTCACATTTGATGGTGAAATGGACTACAGAACATATCTTGATTTTGTACTTGCTGTGGAAAATCGAAAAGAACCTGCTTCAATAATGTATTTCTTTAGGATAATGGACGTAGACCATAAGGGATATCTAAATTCCTTCGATTTAAATTATTTTTATAAGGTGAATTTTTGGTCTACAATAACCAAAAAGCTGTATTTTAAGCAGTAAAATTCGTGTATCTAACTTTTTCCTTTGTTATCCAACAAATAGGAAATCGAAAACTACATGATAAAAAACACACCCGAGCCTGTTAAATTTTGTGATATTAAAGATGAAATATTTGATATGATAAAACCAAAAGACCCAATGAAAATCACCTTCCAGGATTTAATTGACTGGTAAGTGGTTCGCTTCAACAACTAATGTGCATTACAGAAGTATAAATTACACTTTCGTTGATGATATTGCCAATTGTGGTTTTATAGCGGGAGTGGTCACACTGTCATGCATATTCTGACGGACTACAAGGGCTTTTGGATGTATGAAAACCGAGAATCTCCAAGTTCCACGGATATGACCAAAAACTCCGTCTTGATCTCTGAAGTTTAATATTTACGGTATTGCAATACTGAGGTACTGACAACCACATCGCTTTGTCCTGTAAATCTGCCTACAACGTTTAAAAATGTTTAGTAAAAACTTTCACGCAACATAGCATTGTGTATGTATGTTTGTACGTCACTGTTTTCTCAACAGTACCTCATTTCTGTTAGCTCTCCACTTCCGAGATTGATACGGTAAATCGTTGTTGGTTCAATACATTGACTACTGTATAATTTTATACATAGTTAATGTATATAACTCAATATCATTAGGGCTTGTTTTCACAGAGCACAGAGTTCCATGATCTATGTTTTTACGGGTATGACGGCAAAGGAGCACTTATAAACAATATACCGGTTTCGGATACCGGCATAGAACAACCATGTATCCGAACCGAACCGTTTTCGGCGTTCCTTGACATTTCTTGGTTTTAAAGGTGTACGGTAGGTGGCAAACCTGTATTTGTTTAAAGATCTGATTTTTCTGCTGCTGCGTAATTAACTTTTCTCGGAAAGGCTGAGGGTATAAATTGACTAAAAGTAAGTCAATTTTTAATTCTCCGTCTAACAAAAACGGCAATTTGTAGTACAGCCCGGCTAAATTAAATTTTTTATATCAAATGCGATTCCCTTACAGTTAAAACAACTTTCTCTCCCTTTCTGATAATGTAACTTTCTTTTGGCTGAACATTCAAGCTAGATATTCATCCATCAATTCATTCCTATTCATGGAATCCCATCCCTTCATACATGGGCGGTTGTACTAGTTCAATTTCAACTAGACAAAGGATAATTTCTATTCGATTCATTGTTGTTTCTCTTTGACTCTCCGACCTCATATCTGTATTACCGCATCACTTACTTCATTATTAGAAAAATAAAATAATACTCAGGGAAAGGGAAAATGCAAGATTATTTTTAAAACAGGATTTATTGTTGCTTCTTGCAACGACAAAATGAATATCTAAACGCCACAGGAAGTACCGTACATAAAACATTCAAATTACATAAGGGAACATATCAGAGCTATATATTGCATATTTTAGCTACATTCTTTACGAAAGCGTATACTTTGTGCTTGTGTCGGTAGTCATTCCAAACAAAACAAGATTTCGACCGATTTCTCTGTCAAACTTTCTCATTGTATGGGAAACGGAAACAGAGCTTGCTTGGCTCTTCCAGTAATCACACCGCGTTCATATACTGTCAGAAAAATAATAATGATACACATTTGTGAGGAAAAATCCAGTAATGATAATAAAATTGATACATGCATAATACATAAACTCTGTCGCCGGCGGAGCGTCAGCGAAACGCCATCCGAAAAGAAAGAAAAACAAACAAGGGGAAGATTTTGGCTCTCCCAAAATAGAAAAACTACCAATAATAGCAAATAGGAAAGTATTATCCATGCGACATACAATTGTAGCCTAACCCTCCCTCTTCCTGATTTCCATTTCCCCTTTTCTTACGCCACCACACTGCATCATATTTTTTACGACGTTCACATCCACACACACGTGTATCACCAAATAACATCGAACTATTTTCCTTTTAGCCCTTTTTGCTCGAACGCATTCGATTCAGGAAAAATAGAGACAGCAAAACATAAGAGACGGAGTAGAGAAACTCTTATCAGACAGTTGAATGAAGAGAGAAAGAAAGAGAAAGTAGATACCTATACACATTATTATACCAAGCGCACACACATCAGTTTCTCTCTCCTGGAATAAAAAAAACGAGGTGTTGTGTATGTGAGCCCGTGTGAAAGAGTCTTGTCAAGCCGTTTGGATGGATGAATATACAAAGAGAAGGTAAAGTCGCATAGATGTTCTTTCTTCGTACGATAATAATACGCTGTGATAATACTGCTGCTGCCCGTATGTGTGTAGTCAGATGACGACGATGTTTTACTTCTATAAGCTCCTCTCTCTTTGTCTGTCTGTGTGTGTGTCTCTCTCTCTTTCTAAAAGATTTGTGGGGCTGCTTGCTACTTCTTTTTTTGATAATAATAATGATGGTGCAGTTACAAGCATACATTCATGACAACTCATATACTAGCTAACACGAGTGCTCGCTCCCCTGCTAGTGTAGTCATTGTCAGACAGCAAACAACAAGACACAACGTGGAGAACGAGTAGTTTATTATTATTATTATTATTATTACTTGTAGGCTTCTTCCTTGTACGACTAGCACATTAAAAAGGGCCTTGAGTATATATACATAATAATGCTATCTTCTCTGCATGCTGACTAGAAAGACACACAGACACGCTCTTCCATTTCCATCGTTCGTTTACCAGCAGCTCACCAACCACCACCACACGCCACGGTAGAGAGAAAAGAGGAACCTCGGAGCAAGCGAAATACCGGATTGTGTGGTATCGACCGAGGAGAAGAGAGAAGGAAAGAAAAAAGTAGAAAAAGTTCTCTGCTACTGCTTTGCTCTGCAGCGGTGGTGGCGGTGGTGGAGGAAGCGAAGAGGTCATTGTCCTCTGATGCGAGTTTACCCGTGTCCCGTGTATACATTCTTAAGTGTACATGCTTACACATAGCTATACTTTATCTATCTGGCTGCAAGGCTTTTACCAAGTTTATTTTTCCCGGTTTTTATACAATTTTACTACGCTTTTGCCTATGCCTATGTATTTTCTCCCTGTTTTGCTCTCCGTTTGCCCTTCTTTTCTCTTGGTGTGTTATGTCGGAGTAGAATAGAAGGGTTGGTATATAGGAGAAGCCAGAAAAGAGAGAAGCACGGACGGAGTTTCCCTAAGTTCTGTTCGCAATGTGCGCGCTGTGTATATTTTATAGGGGTTTGGTATGTGGCAGTACTACTAAAGATGGAGAGGCGTTACTGCTATTAAATAGGGGTTTGGTATGTGGCAGTACTACTAAAGATGGAGAGACGTTACTGCTATTACTATTATTATTATTATTATTATTATTATTATTATTATTATTATTATTATTATTATTATTGAACATCATCTCTGGTTCTCTTAAAGTCTCTTTGGGGCTATGTGCGGCATGCGCACGTCGAGTTGTACACAAAGTAGTTTTTTTCTTCCTTTTTTCAATATTTTTTGGTTATTCGGTAAATTTTCACTTTTACCTTTTTCATCATCGTCGTCGTCGTTAGCAGTCGTTAGCGGACTCTTCTATTTGCATTTTTGTTTCTCTCACCACCACAATTTATGTTCCTCTTTTCGAGGGGAAAGATAAAAGAGAGAGAGGAAAATCGAATTTGCGTCTTCTCCCGTTTTCCAATTGTTTTCTCATTTTATCATTGAATCTACATCGACTCACATTTTTACCGGCAGTAATAAAATCAATGTATAGTTCTCCTGTAGCAGTACTAGTATTAGTAACGTGAACAAAGATGATAACGACGATGATAAATAATAAAAAGGGAAAATGTGCACACAATTCTACATTTTGGCATGGATAGAGCAACTTGGTAGAATCAATAGAATCACGCTATAAGAATGACTGGGTGAATAGGATTTCGGACTATAGGTAAGTGGGAATTATAGAGAGAAATTCTAATAGAAATGATGATGGGAAATTTGCATTGAATGTAATGGCAGTTGTTGTAATCGTAATGGAGCAACGCAGCTCTCTGGAGTTTCCATCAGGAAAATAGGGAAAGAGAGGGTGGAATAATTTCTCCTCTTTTTTATTTTAGAAAACACTCCTTTTTCTATTATTATTTCTGCAACTTCCATTTCCCCTTCAAGGTACAGTCTGTCCGCTTTATTGGCTGGTGTGAGAGGGCGAAAACGAAAGAAAATAAACCTGTCTTTACCTGATGCTGTTGCTTTGCTCGTTATTCCAACTAGTTGTACCACGTTTCCCTGTTTTTGGTCACTGCGTAACGGGGAAAAAGGGTTGGATGATTGTCGTATATACTGAGGTAAGTACACCACGCATTTGGGTTTTATAGTTGGCTTTACTTGTAGCCGTTATGCCTGTTTCGGAGTTACACATGACTGGCTCTGCATTCTTTTCAGTTTTTCTCTTTATTCTACTCTGCTGTGGGCCATATAAAACGAGCGAGGAAGACGAGAAAAAAAGTTTTTTCTTTGTGAAATATATTTCTGTGGTGTAAAGTAGAAGAGAGAGTGTGTCTCAACGAGGGACCGGCAGCGATTCTTGTCGTGTAAAAGTCAAACTCAGGCCAACGGCATACATAGTAATAATAACAATAAGAATAAAAACGGTTGAATGTAGGGTTCATTCAAGAGGGACGTTAACCGTACAAGAAATAGGACTACAAACTGCAGACATTTTTCTATTTTACGCTACTACTGCTACTACTACCTTTCCACTGCCATTGTCCCCACTTCCACTATCTAACGGAAAAAAGATAAAGCGGGAAAGAGAGAAACGGGTTATTATTCCGCTCGTAAAAAAGAAGAAAATGGGTGAATAAATGTACAACGAAGAGGAAATAAGACTGTCGTTTTTCTCATTTCTTCTCCAGGGTTTTGATATCGTGGTTGGTTGGATATAACGTGGATAATTGTACTTAGAACGGGAAGGTAAAAAAACTTGTGTGTAGGTATAGTACAGAGGTACACAGGATAATGGAGATGATGATGGTAGTCGTAACTGAAAAATGTATTGCCTATTTCTGTTGTTCTTCCCCAGTAGCAGCAGCAGGAGCGTAACGACAGAGAAAGAAACTGAAAAAGAGAGATAATTTAACAGGCAGGCTGATGGCAGCGAGAAGAACATTTATTTTAGCGTTATTCCTTCCTTTCTTCCTTTTTTCTAGGAAAATATTACCAGTCTTTGTACGAAAATGGAAATGTCCTTTCTCTTTTCTTCCGGGAAGGCCGTAGATACTTCTGTGCAGCAAGAAAAACGCGAGAAACGGTGTGCAGTTTCCTTATACCAGCACATTTTTTGCTTGAGGTTACAATGTATAGTTGGTTTAGAAATGAGAAAATACATTTTAATCACTTTTCCCTCTTCCTTGTTCTTTTTTCACGCTCTTAAGTTAAGAGTCTTAACCTATACTACACTATCCAGTAAGCTGCCTGGAAAATTGTCACTCTTTAGGTGGAACACTCTAAGTTTTTACAGTTTTCTCCTTTTCCCATGTCGTTCCATATGGCACTGCACAGAAAGAGAACCTTTCTGGAATATCTTGTAGTACAACCATATTTTGCATCTTTTATGAAGTAACGTGTGCGCCTCTAACAAACTGCGCCGTAATGTTGAAAAATGTTGTTTAAAATGAATTCTCAAAGAGAGCAGAGGAGAAAACAACTTCATTTTTCATCATTTTTCCACTCTACGCTACTATACTCATTCATGTCATAATCACGTCCTGCTTTCTCGCAATACTTCCTGCCTTCTCGTCACGTTGCCACACATTGCGAAAGGAAAAAATAGAAAAGCAACAAACTGTGCAGAAGAAAGACAAAAGCAAGTAGAAAGGAACCCCGTTATTTTATCCCTTATACCATGCGCCTATTATTCCACAAAACACTTCCTTTCCCGCGTTTCCAAAGACTTCCATTTATTATTATATTAGCCAAATCTTTTCCTCTCGAAATGTCTCAAATGACGATGTGTACAATGAAATCTGTGTCAATTACAAAACTGTTTAACGGTATAGATGCAGCCCAGTGCATATGGGCAATATATTATTAGCCCTTCTTGTAAAATGTATTTATACATATAACCGCTTCCCACACAATAACTATACCGGACACGTATATATGATGTATGGAGTCATTCTATTGTGAGACGAACGATAAGAGAAACACAGTTCAAAAGGAAAGTAAAGCCTTTTCTTTTTTCTCATTCTATTTCGCCTGTCTCTTTCCTCATTCTCACTGTACCCCGCGCATCGTCATCCACCATGCCAAAACGTGCGTTCGTATCATCGAATATGGCTTTCACAGTCAGCCAAGCTGTACTGATGTGATGTGATTGATAGTCGTTCGATTGTACAGTAGCTCCCCGTAAAATATGTGATGTAGGCCAATTGTGCCAATGATAAAAGATACGGCAACGTGACACTTGTACAACAAAAGAATTTCCAAGGGTGAACAATGTAATGTAAAATAATAACGTTCCTGGAAGCAGTAACCGCCACGGTAGAAGGAAAACGGAGAAAGTTGTCGTTGCTTCATTCCTTTTTTCTCGTTTGCGCTCGCGTACAATACCGACTGTCGCTTGACTTATTTTATGGTGAAGGAATGCACTCTTTAATATATAAGCTGTGATGATGATGAAGCAAGTGGCGAGTCGTAGTTTCACACATGAGCTTTATCTGAGATGCCATTTACACTGCAGCAGCACAACACGTCATAAAAATATGAAAATGGCGGTGGTAAGTGATGTTGTAGTGAAAGAACTAGCAAAAGCCAAAATCTATTTTTATTGCTGTTGTGTAGAGTTTTGTAGTGCACAAAACCTTTTCTTTATAGTCGTAGTAGATGTAAACAATCTAACGGTCGCGTTTAGTAAAAGTTGTGGGGAAGTTCGAAATGCACACATGCTGGTATACTGCCTTTCCTGTTGCCTTTTGTTTGCTGAGAATTTTGTTTCACGAGGCTTCTCTTGTTTCATTGCCCTCTCAACAGCGCCATTGTAAAGAGAAAGTCCAGAGAAAATAATCAAGATAGGGAGAAATTCATAGAAAGAAGAAAAACAATAGAGAGAATGTGCCAGCCTCCGTGGAAAAAAGATAAACTTAAACGGTAGATTTTAATGAGATTTTTTTGTTGGCGCACAGGAACCTGCTTTTCAAGTTTGTTTGTTGTATTTGTTATAAACTTCTTATGTACTTTATCGTTTTTTTGCAAATATAACCATTCTGATTGTAACAGCAACAGACGGAGAGTAGGCAGCGTGTAATTAGACGAAATAGACGGATTTTTTCCAAGGAAGTGTCCTTATAGGGTAATAAAATGGGAAACATAGAAGTATCATCGTTAATTATCATCATTTATCATTAATAAAACAATAATGCTAAAATTCTAGAGAAATACCCTCCACTTGGGAAAATGCACGACAGTCAAAATAATACGTAGAAAACAGAATTATTTTCAATGTCTATCTAGAGTCTAGACTCATTTTTAGTAAAAATCCACAAGCCTTGGTGGGGATGCTTTCCAATTTCGGCATTATATATGGCTCGTGGGAATTTTTCCAAATGAGATTGCAGACTGCATGCAACTGGAACTACAGATACAGACTTAGTGTCTTTTGGCGAGGAAAAATGATGCACTTGTAAAGTCATGTCAGGGATATATAAAAATAGACTCAGATAAATATGATGCTTGAACACATACGCATACTACAAGAAAAGAAACACATTCGTTGTTTATCTCTGGTTCGTCCTCGAGTAGGTAGAGCGATGAAGGAAAAAATGAGTCAAGTATGTGATATCAACGTGATTTCCAGCTCAACATTTTATTTTCCAAGAGAAAGCAAAGATGGTAATGTAAATCCTCTTTTCCCTCTCTCTCTCGCTCTCTGACACAACGAGTTTTCAAGAGTTTAATATCGGATTGCCAAAACTACTTTTGTTGACGGTGGTAGAAAAGGTAGCCTGTTAGTGTATTTCTCCTCCAAATAGGTTGAGAACACGTGCTTATAAACAAAACAGAAATCATATAACGATAGTCGCACATCTTATATATTTTTCTTTTTGAATATTTGAAAGAAAGCCCATCCACACACATGCACACGTCAGACAACCGTTCAATTTTGAAGAGAGAACATGGCAAACTGCGTCGTATTTCAGGATGTGTTTTTCTCCTCGTCATCGTCCTTCTTCTCTTTCTCTTCAACATCATCCGCTCTGCTCAGAAATCATTTCATTTCATGCATACATGAGAGAGTGGGAGAGAGAAGTTACCTACGGGTTACCTTCATGTAATCACAATGAAGGAAACAGCCATATATGCAGAATAGGGCCAGTGAAGGCTAATCGTTTTCATTATTCATGAGACGACGTGAAAAATTCAAATATTCAGAGCCATAGCGGTTTAGCAACGGCAAACATGATAAAGTTACAGCACAGTAATTTTATTTGAGATTTTTAACTTGTCTAACAAAACGTGCCAAACATCAGTTCATAAATAAATGCTTCTAAGTTACAAGGGTAGGTGTGGTGTGTGTGTGGAGACAAGCGATAAACAACGTGAGACTTGTTTATCTGCTATTTGAACCTTTTTTTTCTAGCAAGTGGGCTAGTGATAACGACGACGAGGGCTATGATCACGTTGTTATTTAAGATACGATACCTAGCCCCTCAAAATAGTAAAATTGTGCATGACAGACGTCGCCACATGAAGGTGAGTGTGCGGTGGGGATTTCAAGGAAAATTTTGCTGAATATGACGGAGAAAATTGAATTTATCCTGAAATATTGCCTATTCCATCCCATAAAATAAGGCCATGCCAAACCAGACAGTCATGGCCCTTTTTCTCAGCCCACTCCAAACAGCAGCAGCCCAAGTTACGTACATGACCACCACTGTTGCTGTCTCAAACAGGGAAAATGCACAAAGAAGAAGGTTTCGGGTGGTGATGATGGGAAATGTGACGAAAGACAAGTATTGTGTTGCGAAACATTTTGTTGTTAAAGGTAAAGGGTAAGACGGAAGTGAAAATGGGAAAGCATAACAACAACGGGAAGTCCAACAACAAGGTAGATTTTAGCTGTAGGAGCTCCTCTCTCTCTCGCTCTGAAGGATATATAAGCTTAACAAACAAGCCCGTCATTGAAGGTAGCATTCTTTGCTGACATTTTATAACATTGTGTATTGATGGTGACCTGCTCCCCAAAGCTTGCCATGAATAATTGCCTACTTGATCATCATAATAAAAGTGTGTTCATGTTCCATTATTTTCTCTGCGCTGCTTTTCAGCTTGTCGCTTCTTCATAAAATTTTTATTGGTTGTCACTATCGCTGGATGTTTGACTTTCCATGTGTGCTATACCTACTGCGACGACGACAAGGTACTGGCAACAGGCACATAACCGTGGAAGTTGATAATAGAGAGTCGTGCCCACGTCAAAATCTAACAGCATCACGGAAAAAAGAAACGACTTGTTTAAATTGAACTTGAACACCATCGCATCATCAAGCTATTAAAGTCATCATCATCCGTGGCAGTAGTAGTAGTAGTAGCAAGGCATCGTCATCATCACGAAAGCACTTTTCACGGCTTGTCCTACAAAATGACAGAGTGGTAAAAGAGGGAATTTGAAGGGATGCTTTTACCCTTTTCGTTTACTAGTGTAAAACTTTGGAACGTGTTATTTTTTTGCTTAAGTGATGCTGCTGGTTACATTAGGAGAAGGTTGCTGTGGCTGTCAGTCTGCTAATTGACACAAGTCTAGAAATTTTCGTTGGATGAATACGTAATAAAATTATTAATAGTTTGACAGCAACCTTGGCTATTAAAAAAAGAGTACTGGAATTTCATTGAAAGCGTTCATACGGCGCAAAAGTAAACTTTTTGCATTTACATCCACTGCTTTTGTAAATCAGCTTTAAAATGCCAGTCTTATAGCAAAAAGGTACCGTGTTTGGTCTTTTGCAATAAACGTTCATGCCGATAGCCGTTACAGGTATACAGGTAACGTATATAGGTTGATATGTACTAATTTGATATCTACACGTTAATGTTACCTTCACCCTCCTTGACCAAGAATGCCCAAAAAGGTGACCCAAAATACCTCAAAAACTGTTGATAAATAAACAAATATACCCTCGTTTCTTTATTCCCCATAAAAAACATCATTTTCCCTGTTCGTGAACACCTTTTATTTGCTCCATTCCTCTTTATTTCGTAAGTCTTACTTACACGAAACAATGAAACCACCATAAAGTCAGCAGCAGCAGAGATCCCTGGTAGCGGACTTAAGTTGCAAGTTTTTTTTATCAAGGGAACCAGAGGGATTACACGAAAAAATTATGTGGCCATCAGGATTTTTCTTTGGGGAGGAAGTCAGCAAGTAAAACATAACCGTTACAACTACTACCACCACTTTTCCTGTTATTTTAGACTTCATCTCCCTCTGGATGGCAAGATGGGCGACTGTAACAGCCAAATACTAACTAATGCATAAACAACACAAAAAGTTACAGTAACATTTTCCCTTAGGAAAAGGATTTCTCTCATTCTACTTAACTTGCTAATAAAAGCGGATAACGAATTCTTTCTTCTCTCTTTCTCTTCTGTTCCTACATACACACAGCCAGTATGAATAAATGCACACACGACTAGTTTTTGGGTGTATATCTCCACAAAGAAAAAAAAACTTTATTGAGAAAAATATGTACTCCGGTATAAGTCGCCTTCTGAGCTATTTATATACATTTTTCGTATCTTTCTGGAGAGAAACGCATTTATTTGTTAAAGGCGGAAAAAGGAAGCAGTACAGTTTGTCTGATAGTTAGTGTTGTTCCTGGTTTTCTACTTCTCCATCTCCGCACTTCCGCCCCAGTCATACTTATTCTTCATCTGGGCACTACATTTGCAATAAAAGCGGCTAGCAGCAGCGGCAGATAATATGAGAGCTGAGACGTTATGATTCCCATACTTTTTCAAATAAAAAAAGAAGAAAAGACAAGCCACACACACACAGACACAGTCATATACCCACGTAGAGGAAAACGTTTCGTTGTTCGACTTAACTTTGGGAAAAGAGAAAAAAAAATGTTGGCACGTGCAGCAGCAACAACAGCAGCGGCAGTGCAAACCAGAGCGAACGTAACAACAGCGCAGAAAGAAACAAGAACATACATCGGATCTCAAAAAGCTCCATGAAAACCAAACCTCACAAACATGTTACAACTCGACTGTTTTTCTCACTGTGGAAGAAGCAGCAAAGGATAAGCACATTATCACACACGCAACTTCCAGCTTCCAGCCTGAAATAGCAGCAGCCTACCCAGAAAACTTTGCCATCAAACCTTGTTTCTTGGAAGGAAGGAACAAGTAAAGAAAGGCATGGCATAAATACTCACGCACATGTTGTTTGATTCCAAGACAAAAAAGTTACATCAATATAATCATACTGGAAGGATGAAGAAACGTCGAAAATAAGGAACGCTCTGCTGTTTTCATTGGGGATGTTGTCTCGCCGTCGTCGTTGTAAGAAGAGGTCTTATGAGGGAAGGAAGCAGAAAGTGTGGTGGATACTATTCGAAGAAAAAGTATTTCACTAAGACGGTTGTAAAGTTTCATCATCTTTGTTCATATATGTATGTAGTAGTCTCCAAGAAACGCTATGTCGAGTCACAGACAGGCAAGAACCCATGCGGTTCTATTACACTTGAAAAGACATGAGAGACGGAGAAGAAGAAGAAGGAGAGTAAACGATAGAAATTTTTATGGGGATTCTATCAGCAAAACATAATAACTACGTAGGAAAATAGGAAGGAGAGAGATTGGGATAAAAATGCAGGCACAGTAGAAATGGTAATAATAACAGCAAACATGCTAGTGTACATAGGTATTTACTCAATTCCTTCCTTCCTTCCTGTTTCTTCTCTTGATTTCATCCAATTTTTTTCAACACTCGTGTTATTATGATGAGGATGATGATGCTGCTTTGCGTTTACTATATAAGCCTAACAGAGGAAGCAATGCGGAGAAAGAAAGAAAAAACGGGGGAGAATAAGGGGAAATGTCTTTTTAAAGGACATTATGATGGGACACAGCCGCAGAAGTCTATAGACAGGTCTGAAGGGAGAATATGAATGAGAAAAATAATAATAGTAGCGTTTTTACACGACATCAAGAACCGTACAGTTTTCTCTATGTATTTAGTCAAGAATGAAACGCGAGTGTGCACATGCTATGCATGTATATGGTCTTGGGGGTACTCTGAGAATATAATAGCGTAATCCGCATGCAATGCATAATAAGCAAGTGATTTCATTCACAACGACTCACCTTGCAAATTTACAGTTCACAGAAGTGGGCTCAAGCTCAAGTAAGTTTATGTATGCACGAGTTGTTCGAAAAATTTAGGATTCTTCCACTGTCTCGGGAAAATGAAAATACCCACCAACCGCCATTGTCAATTCTACTCTGCTGTGTCTCTAAGTGTATATACAACTCCGACAGGAATAAAAAGTAGATAAGCAAGGAAATGAATAGACAACCGGGTCAAGCTTCACTTCCTCTCTTTTTTTTTGCCGCACTCTGATTTTCAACCGCTTCCTTTCACTCTTCCACTTTATTTTCCTAATGAACAGAGGGATACCGACGGGTATCGAAACAAGCAGGCGGCGGAAGGGGAGAATTACCGGAGAAAATTACGTGCAAGTTGAAAGTTTTCTTACTGGTTTGCTGATCATCTTTTTAAGTATTTTCCTCCAATCATACAACCTTGCCTGCTGAAAGGACTCGACGGCACAAAAGGGATAAGTACATGCATCACTTACAAAGCTGCGGAAAATTAGGTGCAAATTAGCAAAGGTCATTTTATTTGTTCGTGGGTATAAAAAATAGAGAGCAATCCTTGGCTGGGGTGTATATGATGAGGAGGATACCGCATTCCAAAAACCAGGCCATTTCTGGATTTCCTTGGGAGTTTTCAACGATTATAGTGGTTACTACACAATCTGGCAGTTGGCATTAGTGCTGCCTTTTAAGAACCTTTTAGAACAGGGTTGTCTCGTAACATTTAAACTCATAAAAAGTTTTATCTGGAAAATGATACTAGTCATGATTACATGTCATTGTATTGTACGATTTCGTGCCAAAATGAAAGCCGGTTGGTTACGTGTTTAAAACATCCTGTGTACACACATTCTTTTAAATTATCATCCTCTTTCCGGGCTGGCAAAAAGCGTTGCTGCTGCTGCATGTCCAATTTCAAGCACTTGTGCAATTAAAAGCTACAACTGCAAAGGGAAAAAAACTTTTCCTTGTATTCCACCACTGACATGGTAAACATTCAAAAGTTTTAGGTAGGTTTTTAGGTAGTTTTGGTAGGTTTTTGTACAGGGAAGGGAGTTAATTTAGACAACTTCCCTGGAAAAATGGTAAACTGGTGAGATATTCATCTATTCCGTGGGTATCTTTACCATATCATGCAAATGCTGACATTTGGTATGGTTGATGGCACCAAATAATAATAATAATTTTTGGAATGACATTCATGATGAAAATCTGCCTCTTGTTGGACGAGTTCCATACGGAAGACGATGTAGAGATACACTCGAATTTATCATTTTTATGTGCAAATGCAGACACACTCCACTTAGGAATTTTGGGATGGTGTAATAGTCCTCGTAAATACTACAGTAATACTTGATACTCACGCGCCCCTAGCAAGAAAGAAAGTTAGAGAAAGGGCGAGAATGGAAAAGATGGAAGGCGAGAGAGAAAAAGAAATATAATTTTGGATTTTTCATTTCATGCCAAAAATAACGTATGTGGGCATTGAGATATTTTTTCTCCTAAAAAGTACCACATTCATCTAGTCATCCATCCTTCACAGGAAATAATTCATTTTTCTCTCTCTCCTTTCTCTCTACAACTTGGTTTATTATGGATATCATCATTCTCCAGGGAGCCTAGAACAGGTTTGCAGGGAAATGGAGAAAGTGAGTGGAGTGAGTGTTGTGCTGCTGGTTTAATATGAAAGAGACAAAAGTTAGACATGCACAAGAGAGAGAGAAAGAGAGAAAAGGCACAGAGTCATCATCATCATCATGTATAAATGGAGGCTATATGTGTGTTGTTGCATGCGTATATATCGTAACACGAGATTATACCTAAACTGGAGAAGGGGACGCGAGAAGGAAACCAGAATGATGATGAGATGTGTATGTGGAGCGTGTTTTGCAATCGCATATTCTCTCGTTCACGTTGTTGTATTTCTTTGTACTTTCTAACAGCAGAGATGAAAGGGAGACAGGGCAAGAGAGAGAGAGAGAAGAGAGAAAGAGAAAGCAAGTGTGGGTTGAGTTTGTGCAGAAGAACGTGTAAGTAATATGCGGTGTGTGTGGCATGATGGCAATGGTGGTGGTGTGTGGTGGTATTATTACTATCAAGCGACATGACTTAATGGAGAAAGTTGCCAGGTTATATGTGCTCAAGTAAGAAGTAGGTAGGCAGTTATGGAAGCACACATATACTACAAGTAAATTTTTCCTTTTATCCCTTCAGGGAAGAAGTTAATCAAGCAAAAGGCAAACGCAAACCGAACAAAAGGGAAGAAGAGAGAGAGAGAAAGGTATTTTGTATCTCCGCGTAATACTGTTTGTAATGTTTGAGAGAATGAGAAGAGAAAATGGGAAACTAATATTGCACATTGCATACATAATAAAATGTTATAACAAGTCTTTATTATTTTCAAGTATGTGGTTGGAGGAGGCTGTTCAGGATATTTAGGGAAAATGTAAATATTACGAAAAATTCTCCACCTAAGCTTGCTTGGTCTCCTCCTAATAAAACACATACAAATGTCTACACACAGACACACACTGCGGCAGTCTCTCCCTTTTATAGGAAATTTTCCCGGGGTAATATAATATGATGATGTAAAAACAGGAGACGACAACTTGAAAGGATTACTTTGGCAGAAGGAGTGGATTCGACTTACGAAAAAGAGTTGTGGTCTTTGTATATGATTTTGTTGATGTTGTGAATGTAAAAGGTGAAATGTACAGATCTGTTGTAACGGCATCTTTTTTTTAAATTCAACCCTCCTGTGAGAAAAGTTGACACAAGTTGAAAGCTTTGGTCCATTGCAACGGGGTGGCCAAGGCAGTAAACACGGTAAGTGTTTCAGTTTACCTCTTTCCCTTTGGATACTATCCATTATTCAAAGGGGATGTCTTAAATAAACAACGTCAACTTATGAATTACATAATTTATTAATAAAAACATCTGTCCTCGTTTGACCTTGTGTAGAAAGAGAAGACACATACGATTGCACACATATCACATGCTCACCCCTTCAACCTTGATCACTTTTTGCGACATTTACGGGAAACGTCCTTAGGAGAAGCAGAAAAACAGTGTGGAGATAAGGGGAATCACGCAATTTTAGTAGTTTTTCTCTTTACATTGCGGCAGTTCTATGATATGGTTTTTAGCCGCCCACGTACCTATACGCTGAACATGTCGTCGAGCGCTGTCGTTATTTTCTCTGGGGTTATGTACAACAGTCACAAAACTATGACCATTACCTGTTTCCCCGTCCTTGTGGAGTATCTCGGAAGGTGAAACATTATAAAAGTTGTAATGAATAAATAAGTTTCGGATGATTTCTTCATCGAACCAAGAAAAATATGAAAAAAACATAAATCCACCCTGTCGTGTGTATTCCTGCGGATATATTTAATGAAGACAACAAGATAAAAGGGAATTTGTCACATGTCAACCAACGCACAGATATAGATGAGCACGTGTAGCCAACCAATTTCTCACGTTGTTGGTAATTGTGATCCGACTTTACATGCAACTCTGCAGTGACGTGAGGTCATTATGGTTTTATAATGAATTAATCGGATCACAAAAGTAAACACGCGTACTCTCTCCCTCCCCTTTTCGCCCCCGTCCTCGTCGTACTTTTTGTCGTGCCAGAATAATATTCTTTACTGAAGCGGAAAGCACATGAACATAAACAAGCATAAACGACAATGACGCTGCTGATAATGATGCCGATCTAATGAGCCTTCATGCATGTCGAGTGATTGACAAACAAGAAGGCAAATAAAAGAAGCAAATCAGCAGAAAACTTTTTTCTTCGTAATACATTACATGCCGCTTTCCCTCTCCATATCTGCGTCCTTTTGACCCCCTCCCTCAAAATAAAGTGCTACACGCTTATGCACACACGGCTATAAAAATATTGTTACCATATAGGATCACATAATCATCAACAACTTATACCGTTGTCGTCCATGTGATTTCTTTTATTATCCAGCCTGGCACTCTCCACAGCATTCCTTCCGTGACTTTACCCGTTTGTCGCTTCGCTTGCTTTTTCTCTTAATGAAGTCTAACGACTCAATGAAATAATAAAAAGAATTAATTTAACTTCTTGATTACTGCAGACGGCAAACGAGAGAGAGAGAGAGAGAGAGCAAGAGAGAGACTTTATACTTATAGCGTGCACGTTGGCGAACGTTTTTATGTATAACTGTACGTACAAAAGTGCTTAGAAATTCACTTGACACATTTATAGCGGCAGGGACGTGACACAAGGGAGTATAAAAAGGCCGCTATTACCTTGAATGGAGAATGTACCCGTCCATCGTCGTCGTCCTCGTCCATTTTGACTCTCACAAAGGCGAAAGAAAATGAGCCAGAGAGCAAGCAGTAAGAAAACCTTGAAGAAAGGTCTAGTGGTTGTAGACGGGTTATAAAAACCAGGCGAGAGCAGTGAATAAAAAAGGCTGAAAAGTGAGTTTCATGCCTGCTTTGTTTCGTTCCCCTTGTCCGTCTTCATTCACAGTCGTTCATTTCAATTTATTTTAAAAGGCTCAACCCAACTGCCGCTACTATGCTGCTTTCTCCACGACTCTTGTTGCTGTTACTGTTTGCTCTGTACACGCCTTATCACTATATGATATCTTCCTTTTCTTGCCATTCTAAAAGCTCACCAGGGAAAAATGTCCTGTGTAGTAGTTAAAATAAAAAATGAATAAAATACCCCTTTCTCTGCTTTCCATACCGCAGATCGTGGACCATATGCGTTTATAGACACATGTAGACGGGAACATATTTTGTTTCACAACTGCTGTCATTGTTTTCACGCATTGTTTTAAAGTAAAGATTCGCGACAAGACACGAATGATCAAGTGAAGGACACCCTACTCAAGAAAACTGTAGCTAAGCTAACTATAAAAAATAAAACATTAATGTGCCCATTAACCTATAATCTTAAAACATCTAACATTTTTCGAATCTTCAACCCCCTCCAGTAAAATGGTAGGTACGGACATTGCATGGGCTTCCTTGGTGGTATACGTCATGTCAGTTTTTATATTCAGCCTTGGCACGCCATACAACCAGCGGCAAGAGTGGTTTTTTTGTTGTAAAGTACACAATTTTTTCGGTAAAAAGTCTCTGATGGCAAATGAAGGTCGTTCAACGCTTAACAACAAGCGGGGAGAGAAAGAGAAAAGAGTTGAAGCAGCAGCAGCAGTACCACGACGAGTAGGAAAAATATTATCTAATGTAAATTGACTTTTTAATCCCGCCATTGCATTCCTTTTTATTTAGATTCATCTCCTTTGATATATCGTGTTTTTATTTTACCACTTTTACGCATACTCTTCTGCTAAAGTACACTACAATCTTTCATTTTTAATATTTTCTCTTTGCTTCAGTGGCATAAACTGTAGGCATCAGCAATACAGTCAGGTTGAAGTGTAGCAATTGAAAAAAATGTTATTCTGGTCAAGCAAGCACAATGAAGGGAGGAGAAGCAGCAACACAGCGTCGTCGTAAGCAGTACACGGGTTTAGGTTAAAAGAGTGAAAAACTTTTACTTGGATTTTGTTTCGAGTGGGTGCAATGCGGCATTTCATGCCTTTTTATTGTAATATGTGCATTTTGCTCTTATTTCCACTCGCGCGCTCTCTCTTTTTTTTCTCTCTCTCTCGTTGGGTCTGCCATTACCATTGCTCTTCTTAAAAGATGAAATTGCTGTTGCTGCTACTCGTGAATAATACTGACTGTGCAGAGTGGCAGTAAAGTGTTACAGATAAAGTACCGAAAGGAGAGAGAGAGAGAGGAGTGAAATGAAGCATGTCGTATATCTACATATATGTATGCTTGAATATATTACTACTTTCCCCGCTAGACCCTCATCTCCGTTGCCGATTCAAAATGTTATACAAGACAACCTTGTATTGCTCCTCTCTGCAACTTGGTTGGTTGGGTGTAGATACATGGCTGCAATAATGGTACCTTTACGTACGATGATAGTGGCGTTAACAAAAGGAGAAAAGTTACTTTTTCTTGCCATTTCTCTCTCTCTCCACAGATCACAGTCCTAGTACCAATAATAGCTTGTGTGCATACTTCTATGCCGCCCCTACGTGGCAGTTGGAGTACTGATATGAGGATACACAAGAAACTGGGCAGAGAAGAAAGCGGTGAACGGGAATGACGCGAGGCTGTATCCCACCATTTCCCAAAAAATACGACAACAGATGCAAAGTGAAAGAAGGAGAAACGTGTGTTACTACCGCATGGGTGAGTTTGGAAGTGAGTAGTAAAAATAAAGTAGTAATGTATCTATGTAAAGTGCACTGCCCTGTCTTTTCCTCCTCTTTTGCTTGGTTGCTCTTTATGTAATAATACACGTATTTCCAAAACAGCTCCTCCGCACTATTCCAAGACTGCCACTGCTAGCGTTCTGGAAACATGGTCGCATTCCAAAATGAAAGGGAAGAAAAAGGAAACTGGAGAAAGGAGGAACTTTTTCTTTTCGTTTGTCTTTCACTCTTTTCCTTTTCTACTTTCTCTTTTTTCACTTTCTTCTCCCTACCAGCATCGTATCAGCAGCAGCATGGTTAGTTTAGTTGGTAGTCAGATTCTTATTAGAAATGCTCACTTATCTACACATTCAGTAGTGCTTATATCAACACCGTATGTTGTATCAAAAGTAGAGAGACTATAAGGATATAGCCTTATTAGAAAAAAGAACAAATCGACAAGTGAACTCCTCTCCATCAGTATTATATAGCATCCCCTTTGCTACCTTTATTCGGTCAAATGGTCTAGTTAAACAAGCGCTGACAGTCTTTTCGTAGAGATGGGCTGTTTTACAACGGGAAGCGAAGCAATAATCCAAAAAGCATGTTTCAAGAGAAAGCATTCCCATTTTCGTTTAGTTGTGTGTATTCTTTCTCTCTATTCACCTTGTGTCAAGTTATACGTAACTATTCTTATTCTTTTTTAAATAATGCTTCGAAACCGAGTCTATTTTGTTGTCCCACGCACGACTTTTACAAATGGGGGCAATATTCCAGGGTGTGGGAAAATTTCTTTTTTCTCTTCCGTACTACCAATAGAGAGTATTATAAGCAGACGTGTGGGAACACTAAAAATAAGGAAAAGAAAAACGAGAAAAAAATGGACACACGGACAAGAGTGTGGTTACATGATTACAATAATATTATGGCATGCCTCTCTGCTTTCCTTTTGAAAGAACCTAAAGTATTGGACAGACAGACGGAAACACCGCATCAACCATTTTTCTTATCTTTTCTTTTTCACTTACTGCGTAGCTGAGAGAGGAATTTTGGAAACACCATAAAAGTACCACATGCCAGCGTCCAATGCCGGAGGAGGAAGAGGAAGTATATACCAAGACGAAAGGAAAGTAAAGCGTAAGGGATAGACAGAGAGAAAGAGAGAGACTGGCATTTTTTTGTCCTCAGGGAATCAATGAAATGAAATGAAAATAGGAACACATCGAGGCGAATGGGAAAAGGCTTTATCCCTTTTCTCCTTTTCCTTTCTTGCATCTCATCTTTCGAAAAACGTACACCAGCACAACCTGACTACTTGACTACACGGACGTATCTTCGCGGCAGTGACAGTAGCGGTAGCAAATGCTCAAAGCCTTGGGGAAAGTACAGTATAAAAACAATATAAGGTGTTGAAATGAGGGTATGTTTGTCTGTTTGTCCCTGTTGTCTGCTGAAAAGAAACTTAACATTAACGAGTGGCAGTGGATAATGCAGTAATGTTAGATTCTCGGAGTCACCGTTGGATTATCATCATAAAGAGGCATCATTCCACATTTTTTCTTCAATAATTTCATTGTAACCAGTCAAAGCAAGTCCTTGATTTTGTCTACTTTCACACTCGATCTCTTTTTTCTCTGTGTGTGTATCTATTTCGACAGGAAAAAGAAGATTTTTTTTCTTTTCTACTCAAACAGGAAAGGTAAAAACAGGAAACTATAGAACGTTACATACACTGAAAAGGTACACAAAATGAAGCTTGAAAAAGCCTCACTCATACTTACATAGTGTGAGAGATGTATTTTTGTAGAGAAACTTTTGTTATTCCCCAAAGAAAGGAGCAGACATCACACACGTGTGTGCCGTTCACAATTCAAAAGGTGCTTCACTCAAAATCTATGACTGTTTGCTGATTCTTACATGGCCAATGCACAACACACAGGGAGAGATGGTGGTGGCTTAAACTGGGAGAAAATTTTGCCTTTCTTGTATAAATTCCGTTCTTGTGTCGCTCTTGTCAGGAAAAATGGAGATAAAATTGATCATCCCAATCTACGAAGGAGAGAGAGAGAGGGAGAAAGCTCAAAGAAGAAGGGAAAACGCTACCTGCCACTGCACTGCAGCAACAGCAGCAAAACTTTATTCCAACAAGTACAAAGTACCACTATCACCACACCATCTCTCCATATTTCATCATTTCCCCCTGTTATTAATCTCTCTCTTCTCTCGTCTGCTCAAACCAAATTTTAACGGGTTTCTCACGCGGAAATTTTATCTGATGAAATATTAAATATATTAAACCTACCCGTTCTCCTTTTCAAAAGAACCTGAAATATCTCTCATCGTTTTGATCCGATCCGAGCATATATAGAGTAGATAGTTGCCAAATATGTAAGTAAATAGACTTTTTGAACCCCGGTTACACCTGAGACGCCCAGCAAGCAACCACCGCGGTTTAGTTTCCTTTTCGCTCATTTATCTTTTCTCATCTTTATACCACACACACACACTCAAAATAATGACTGCTGGTGGGTTGGTGATCATCTCCAAGACGGTGACTGGAAATCAACTTCCCATTTTGGTGGCTGCTAATTTTTCAGAAGGTTTTCCCTTTATAAAAAGGATATTTCCCCAGTCTCTAGTTGTACCTGTGTGCTGTGTGTTTACACTACCGACTCCGACGTAATTTATTCACAAAAGAAAGATGCTGACAACGGTGATGACGACATTGTTTGATATTGCTTTGCTTGATACATTACATGATATTCTTGAAACTGCTGGGTGGTGATACTACCCAGATCTCATTAACCATTTTTTCTCTATTTCAGAATATGCTTCACATATAGAGTTGATCTTCCCGTGGGCTCATGATTATACACGTTACCCTGTTCAAAACTACTTCACGAAAAATAGTGTATATATAGTAGTTAGTAGTATTGCATATTTCTCTTTTTCCCCGCTGTCTATCGCATGCACGCCTTTCTATTTTTCATTTAATTAATTGGTTCCATCAAGTGGAAAAAGATCTTGTTCCGTTTCATTCTCAGAAAGAGCCTTTCTTCCTCTTTGGTTATGTCTGTGTATCTTTCTCGTTATTTGTTCCTCTTCTACAAGCACCATCAACATGACCATTCTACAAAATAATTAGGTATAACGAGATACAAAAGGGGTCTAACAATATATACAATGCGACATGCACCAACACCCATTCCTTGTATACCTACACAACACGTCTTTC
Source organism: Callyntrura sp. NNG-2020 (assembly GCA_027744055.1). Taxonomy (NCBI): domain Eukaryota; kingdom Metazoa; phylum Arthropoda; class Collembola; order Entomobryomorpha; family Paronellidae; genus Callyntrura; species Callyntrura sp. NNG-2020. The sequence goes on from JAHZNE010000453.1 coordinate 31,838, forward strand.
ATTTGAGTTTTCTTTCTCGACCTTATTTTCAATTTCCCCCACCCTCGGATATTTTTTTTAGGTATTTTTCGAATAAGATCAAAACTGTTACGGTGAGCAAACAAACAGAAAGAGTTGTGCAAGTAGCGATGTATTTATGTACAAAAATTTGTCTGTGTCTGTCTGACTGATTTTTGTTCCATGCTTTTTGTCTACTACGTGTGTGGAACGTATACAGAGACCTCAATGTGCAGAGGGAGTATCATCATCATCATCGTCGTCGTCTTCATATGATCATATGGATAACTGTTTTTTGTTCAGTTTTTTGTGTAGAAAAGAGTCTAGAGCTTCGAAAAGTGCCACCAACCTTCCACATTATATTCTTCCTTCCCTCCTCACCCATCATCATCATCCCTACGAACGCATTTGTGGACTGAGCTGAACGAACGTACACGTGCCGAGCCGTTTGGGATGGTGGTGGAGGAGGAGGTGGTGGAAATAGAATAGACGCAGGAGAGAGAAGGAAGAAGAAATGCTTTTCTGCTTCCTTTCTATTCTATTACATGTTCGTAAAGGTGATTGTGGTGGTCTGGTTGGGATTCGAGACTGCGTTCGCTGCTATTTATGGTAGAAGTGCTGTTGATCATGATGATGATGATGATGATGATGATGATGAACATAACGCATTCACATTTACCATCTATATTTCTATGCCATTCCTTCTGCTTTCCATATATATAACCGGGCAATAGCAACAGCAATACCAACTGCCACCACACACACCACCTTCATCACTCCCTCTCTTTAGCTGTTCAAGATTTTTTTTCTTATAGATATTCTGTTAGCTGGTTTGAATCAGTCTTTGAATTCTCGCTCAAGTCAATAGAATGGATGGCGCGTGTACCATTCTCGCATCTGAAGCACCAGCTCCACAGGAGCATAAAAGCTGCGAGAGCAACCGTCTAGAGAAATAGAAATAGTTGTGACGGCTACAGTCCAGTTTTTTCTTCGCTGCCACTACCACCATCCATTCACCAGAAAATCCATTAAAATGTAAGAAAAAATCGAGAGATTTTTCGTTTCACAACGAAAAAAACTTTTTTGTGTAATGTATAGCAAAGTTGCCACACATCAAGAGCCTGTGTATATATGCCCAAACCCAAACCAACTAACAAAGTGGATTCTCGGTTTATAATTATAGTTACCTCAAAGGGAAAAACCACGTTTTTCTTTCCACCTACCACCATCCATGATAATGATCATCATCATCATCATCACCATCACCATCATGGATGACATAGCTATAATTTGCGCTGTGAACGTCCCAGTCAGTAGAAGAAGCATGGTGGCTTTTGGTTTGGCTTTGGTGGTAAGTCTCTGATAGAGAAAGCCAACAGGCCAGGTTGAAACTTTGTTACCTTGCTCAGCTTACACTCCCACAGTCAAGAGAGTAAACCGAGATGCTCGCTGCTGTACAAGATGCCAAGAAATAGGAGGGAGCAGCAGCAGCAGCAACATTATTTCTAACAATCTCTCATACACCACCACCACTCTCGGGAGTGTGTGAATGAGCATTAGAGACACTTCCAGTCTACACGACTATATCATCTTATATACATGTACCTTTCTAACCCATACCCAACCGTAACCCAAGTTTCCCTAAAAGACGAAAATTTACTACAAAAGAAAGCATAATAATAATAGCATGGAAAAGTGTTAACCGTTGTTGTTGCGTCTACTTTGCTCTCCACTGACTACCGCTACATTATCGTTGTGATGAACCACGCGACGATGATGACGATGATCCTGATGACTATAACGATACAACGAGGTTGTTTCTTCATCATGCAGTTGTAGGGTGTATGTGTATGTGTCGCTGCTCCCTGTGTGAGCACATATACAGCCACTGTAGAATCCTGCTGTTGTTTGGCTTTGAATGTGTTTCGCCATCCATTAACATGGGAAATGAATGGGAAGGCGGAAAATGTTGGAAGATGGTAATGGATTTTTCTTCATGAGAAGAGAGAGAGAGGAGAGAGAGAGAGAGAGAGAGAGAAGTACAAAGGAAAAGAGCACAGTACACCATTATGACGAGGCAACACAACTTTGCCCGTCCTCTTTTCCTTCCTTCCCGTGGCTGGAGATACAATTAAATGAGGAGTATAAAGATATATACACGTGTAGGTATACACAGGACTCCGCTTAAAATAATAGTTTAGTTTGGGGATGATGACGATGTTGGAGAGAAGGTGCCTTCTACATGTTAGCTTTAGTTAGTGCGTGATAATAGTATTCAATCCAGCGTTACTAAAATGCTATTTATTTATGCATATTACAACAAACGGAGGAGGAAGGAACGTGCTTGGTTGATTACTATAGCATATTGTTTTTCTATGATCATGATCATCATCATCATCACGATGAGGAAAGATGCCTTCCTCTGGGAAAAGTATCTACCTATCTATCTATCCATCTATCTTGCCATCACCGACAAGAAATGTAAAATGTAACTGAAGAATCAACAAAAGTTCATCTAAAATGCTTTCTGAACTGCGGTGCATATAGTCGAAAATGACTCGTTGGGTTTTATGTAGGTACGTGAGCATGTGGGGGTTCACACAAGGAATAGACATGCCGTGTCGTAATTTGAGAGAGAGAGAGAGAGAGAAAGTAAAAGTGAAGCTCGCGGAGAAATTGGAGAGGTTTTATCATGAAAAAGGGAAAACGTTTAAATATGTATGTACGCAAGTTGTTATAAGATGGAAAGGACTATATATGTAAATCGGAGCTGGTGCTTGTTTCTTTCCCGGTTTGTTAAAACTTTTTTAATGAGATTCACTCCTACCGTTACTACTGCTGCTGCCATCGCTACTGTTGTCGATGCTTCAATTTTACTTGGTTGCTTGAGCAACTTACTTCTCACTGGTGGTCTGACAGACAGGGAAAGCGAAAGATTGAGCCGGCAGCAGTTAAATACAGAGTCACAACTAGTAACCGTGAACAGGGCGAATCTATAAGGAAAATGTAGAGTGTAAAACATCATTTTAGGCTTATGACTTGTTACGATAATTATATGTTGGGGGAATGGTGAGAGAGACAGGAAGGACGAGGAAATCACTCCCACTTCCTACTGGTTACCTTAATACCAGCACGGTGTATGGAATTGCAGGGTGGAATGGCATGCGTAGTGTAATGCACATACAACGTAATTAATGACATGACTAAATATTTTGGACAAGCTTTTGTTTTTAAATTGTGGAAAACAAAGAAAAACTAGGGTACAGCTAACAACGCCAGCGTCCTTTCATGGTTGATTGAAAGGGCGAAGATGACGAGGACAGTGGCAGTAACAAAAGTTGGGAAAAGTTGGGAAAACTCTGGGAAAATTTTGATTACATTATTCTTCTTTTGCTGATGTGATCAAGAAACACACACACATACACATCTCTAGTCAAACTTGGAAAGGTATGGATAATGCGTGGCGCACAACAAACTACTTTTTTTAGAGTGCTAGCAGCAATCTGCGTTGTCACTGTTCAACATTGAAGCTAACGACGACGACGACACACGTGGAGGGAACGGAATATTGAGTTTATTTTGAGAATTCCAGGGAATTGTTCAGATATGCGCTTATATTTTACCTCGGTAAGAGAGTGGAAAAATTCATTCTAAATACATATTCAAGTGAACAAGAACAAAAAAGTTTGAAGCTGGTAAACATGAAGCATAACGACTTTTTGGTAGACTTGTACGTAATCATCCTCTCGTATTCTCTTATGATTGGTGCTTCCGGATAAAGGGTGAGCAAACTACTATATAGATATAATAATACAACGGTGACACTGAAGGAAGGGCACTGCTGTTTGTGTGAGTGTTGGTGTTGGCATGCATGTTGGAGGCTACAGTAATGTGTTACTTGTTTAGAATCATTTATATTTCATTGTTCCAATATTTGCGTTTTGGGAGGAAGAGGCAAGTTTTAGAGGATGCCGACTACATTACACTTTGGCTCATCATTTTCCTTTACTTCATTATACTTACTACTGATGGATGAAGGCACATTTACTGTGATGATAACAATATGGGTTGTAAGAAGGAGAAATAAAAGTTAATTTTGAGAGTTCACATGAAACCCATCAGCAAAGTAGAAGCTTATTTTATAACAGTTTCCTAACAAGTCTTGATAATGAAATACATACATTTTGCAGAGAAATAAAATTATGAAACTTACACAAGTTGGATGCTAACGATTCGATAAAATTAAACGGGTGGAGGAAAAGGTCACGGGAGTGCATTGAGGGAAAAGGAAAGAGTCTAAAAATAAAATAAATGGACAATAAATGTAATATGGAATGTAATAATAGTAGTTACCTATACATCACATGCGTATTCGACAAAAAGGAAGACAGCGAACGTACGAACAGCACAAAGTACAGAAAAAATGTTTACATTTTTTACTTTATGGTCGTTTTTGTTTCTTTCAGCATGTCATGTGCTATTAGAATTAGATTACATGTAAATCCAACATGAATCCACCCATAAAAAAGAAAAGTGTGCTGTGTATAGTGTACACACGTGGATATAAGCGTTATTGACTGGATATTATTATGCAGTTTACTTGGGTTTGTTGAAAATTGAATGTCCGCTTGAGAGAACCATCCACGGTCTGTTGTGTTGACTGACTTTCGCTCATCTTTATGTGTGTGTGTGTGTGTGTGTGTGTGTAGGTGGCCAGTCCAGACAAATGTTATTAGCTGTGTCATTCCATGAATATTTAGGCTTTTACATTCCATCAAGTCGTCTTCTCATGATGGATGTACATACAGGAGCTTTTAAATAAGCTTCCTACTCTGTTTTTATTAGTAGGTTCGTGCATCCATTCGATGATGTGATGAAAATGGGAATAAAATAATATGGAACGACGGCCTGACATGACCTGGACTCGGCTCTCTCTGCTCTCTCTCTACCTCTGTTGGAATTTCTTTGTGTGTTTATCTCGCATTAGTGAAATGAGCCACTATATGTGTACTTTTTATTATCATTACAAATATTACTTAAGTTACGAAAATGAAATGAATGCGTCTTCCAGAGAGGATGATGATGATGATGATGCTACATGCATGCGAGTCATTAGGTGGAGGAATGATGATGATGGGAGGAGTGTGTTATTTGTTTTCCCTCATGTTCGCATACTCCTAAAATAGTATCACCACCAGCAAAGTAGGTAGCTTACATGTAACATACCAGAGATAACAAAACGGTAAACAAGCGGTGTAAATAAGGAGCACTTAAGGAGAAATGCATTTTATTTCTAAAAACTTAAAATAGTAAAGATTTTCTCTTCTGGGAAAAACGTCACCTGACATAATTACATTGAAATGTAAGAATTTTCTTGTGTGAACAAGATAATGTGTCATTTATTCACCAAATTGTGAATAGTTGGTCGAGACCGAGAGATAAAGAAAACGTGTTTTTTAATCAAACACCAAGATTTCCAAATAGAACATACCTATGGGCTAACATGCTTTCCATTTTAAAACATTTCATAAAATGGAGGTCATCCAGGACAGACAAACAAACAAACCGTCATTTACACTACTTTCCTTGATAAAGCTTACTGTTGACACTGCTGCGCCATCGAATTGGCTGCAACTCCTTATTAATTCACTTTTACTACAAAAACCAAACACGAAAAGTAAACGCTGTATAGTCATCCACAACAAACGGAATTTATTTACTGACTCGCCCTTATCAATTTCCATCAACTATCCCCAGATCCAGTTGCACATAAAATAACACCAATGTCTCTCTCTCTCTCTGCGGGTATAAATAAAGTACAGTTATAAAAATGTAAAAATGAACTCGCCCTCTTTCCATTTATACGCAGCAGAAATAATTATAAAATCTTGCTGTTGCCGCTACCAGCTTTGAGCTCTACCGTCTCTTCAGTCAAAGTCAGAGAAACAATCTGTTGTACTCTCCAAAAGTCGGACTGCAGTTTCATTACTGAAATAAATGCTTCCACACAGAAAAAAATGTATAAAACATAAATTTCATCATCGCGCGTGTTTCCTTGTGCATCCACTCGTTCATATCAAGTAGCAAGAAGAATGTAGTACATATATACGCACTGCGACTTACTAACCAACACGACCGTTTGACATCAAACAAACAATGGAGTAAATGCAACGCAAGCAACATAATTTTTTTCCTCGCTCGTCACTCGTCACTACTGCTGTCACATATAAACATCATGGAACATTCTATTATATCATTCACGTAAGGTACATTATGAATCCCAATAAAAAAAGTTTGCTTTCATTCCTACTCAGCAAAACTTGCTTCATTCATGAATGAAAAAAACCTTAGTCACATTTCATTCTCTGTGTATCACTGTCAATCAAAAGAGACGTATACATGTATACGTATTCAGTTAATTGAGACTTGCGCTTTTTTCTGTCGCTCCAGTCAGCATTACATTAAAATGCAAATCCTTCCGCACATCTCCCTACAAACGTTGTCCATTCTACGCTCGTTGTTCGTGTGAAGGAGAATGCGCCCTTTTTTATGTTGTAACTTCGAAGGCGTGTCTAATTAATCCAATTAATTAATCGGAACATTAAGAATTCCAGATTTTGGGAGACAAGATCTTCTATATACCGAGGCAGATTAGAGTTTGTAATCTTCATTAAAAAGTTTTGCCAACTTCCACTACTTACTACTTGCCCAGCGATTTCATAGGGAATAGCCGTTTTTTTATTTTAAACTTGATACAACTGTATTTTTATGTAACTGTTCTGAAAGACGATTAACTTTCTGGCGCGTTACTCCTTCCAATTTAAATCAAACTTTAATGACGGCACGCAAGCAAGCTTTCACTGCATCGCTTTATGAATTATTGTTCAAGTTGGAGCCAACAAGAGAGGAAGCGGTTGTCATTCAACCATTTAACATAACAATAGTTCTGCAATTATATCGCACTCCCAACTAGTTTGACTGACTACACACTGTACAAAATACCAGGTCATTATTCATTGATGCCCCCAGAAAGCTAATTCGAGCTGTCACTACTCTTTACTGTAAAGTGAAATGAGACATGCATGCATATCTAGGTTATGTGTTATTTACACGAGCAGATACAACTACCCCGAACAAAGAAAGTATTGTTGGTAAGATCTACTACACAACACCAAAGGACATTCGATATTTTTCGCTTCAGCAACACTACCAATATCTATTAACTGCACGTTACGCAATCACCAATTAATTTCAATTTTTTCATGCACTGTTAAACCCATCTAAAATTTCTAGAACAAAGTACCCCAAACCCATAATTGATCCTAGCTCTCTATACAACGATGGATACATGGACGTTTTGTTTCTTTTGATATTTCTACCTCAGGCGCCGTCACCGGCCGCCCGCAGTTGTGCTTCCATATAAAACGCTTTACTGCGCCGACAAACTTGCCAAAAACAAGTTTACCATTGTTTATGTCTACTTGGTTGCACTTGTTTTCTTCGCCTGTAAAAAGTTTGCCGTGTTATGTACATTATGTACGTACATATGCCTCACAACTACCAGAACAACAACTAAACTGAAGACCATAAACCCTAGGAAATTCCTATGTCCTGTTGTGTCCTTGTTACACATGACAGGAAGGAAAGAGAATATTTCTCGGCGTAGGATTATGTACTCTTTCTGTTGTTCGGCCAACTTTATAATTGGCAGTCAGGTACATTGATATCGCGCGCCACCATCACGATATGTGTTTTCTTTTGTTGGTGTAAACAACTTGACATGATAGCATATAATGACATTGACGGCAATGTTAGCTTTCTACAATAAAGAAACAGCATTCGTGTCATCTTTTTGCCAAATGCAAAATGCATTTTGATTTTGTACCCTGCTTTTACTGGCGAACATCCCACGACCGGATCTGTATCTGGCAGGGAACATACAAAGGAAGGGAGAAAGTCAAGACAAAATGTTATTTTTACAATACGCTCTTTCATAAGCGCTTCATGGTTTTCACGTTTCCTCTTTGTTTTTCTTTGTCGACAATTTCCAATATCATGTAAATTAGGGTAAATGGCAGACGCCAACGCGACTTCTGTTCCAGGCGATACTACAATAATCAATACTGTCATTGGGGATGCTCCTACACTTATTTTCCAGGTGTCTGTTTACTTGTACACAACGGTATCATTACTAAAAATACTTTTTGGTAACTTAATATTTCCAAGCAATACCACCACCATAAAATCCAGTATTCGCATTCGAAGGAAATTAGAATACACGTACAGTTACATGTGTGCAGAAAACGGCGGATATAAGCTTTGAGGTCACGTTTTTTTCTGCCACCGAAAAAAAACTCCTTTTTCCAGCGAATTCTCCATTTACGTTTTAGTTTCTCTGTTACTTTGCGATTTACTTTTTTTTTGCTTGCCTGCATTTGCATATTACATTAAAATTCTCTCAAGAGGAAAAAGCAGTAAACGATGCGTGACTCTGTAGTTTTCCTTTTGTGGAAGGAAATATGTAAGGCACACCATAGCCACACAAGAGAGAGAGAAAAAGGAAATTACCAGAGATGTGTATGTATATTAAAGATATATAATGCAAATAATAATATTATGTATTCTCTTTTTATTCGAGCTAGTAAGCTCCACACACACCCCCAGACCAGATACAGAGAGAAAGCAAACATGAATAAAAGTTTTACTTTTCTTACGACTACCGTGTGCCATTACCATACTGAGTATATATGCACTGCTTTCCTAGTATATCGGGAGAATTAGATCAAAAACAGTAAAAACTTTGAAAGGAAAGTAATCCATGCTTTATAGCCAGGCTCTTTGGTTACCAACCCCTCCTTCCGTACCTCCAAGGGTAGTACATACTTACAATAATTAATTGAACTTTGGACCATCCCACACGGTCCTACTTATGAAATTGCAAGTTTACCCTGAGGGATACATCCTTGTTCCCGAGTGTTTAAACGTATACATTCTTTTACGGGAGAAGAGAGAGAGACAGAGAGAAAATACATAATAATATTATGATGAATAGCGTTAGAAAATGGATGTCTAGGGATTCTTTCTTGTAATAATAATGTAATAGGTAGTCGTACATCTTTTTCTCGGTTACGCTGGAAAGCTCCCACAAAACCACAAGCAAGCCTTCATTTTATGTTTAGAAGTACGTTTTAGTTGCGGGGAAATTGTCCGGTTTTTTACGAGCTTTTTTGTGAGAGTCGCCTTTTAACCTTTCACATAAACCACAGCAGATCAGTGTTGCATGAAGATACATTTTGGGAGAAATACGTAAAAGAAGGCTTGAGTAGGAAAGTACGTAACTAGATATTTGTAAGGTAGAAAGAGACAAGTAGAATGGGGTGGTTGTAATAAAACGTTACTTTTCTTCGACAAATGCAGTTGACGGATCACGTTTCTGACGAGAACCTGGTAAGAGGTCATTATAACTTGGGTGTAGGGGTTCTGGTGCTCAAGCAGAGTGTTGTCTACCTACCAATATGTAATTTAATTCAATTAGTTAGTAGTTAGTGGATATTTTTGGCATTCCACATACATAAAACGATTTATGTTAACTTAACTTTCATGAGAGCAAGAGACACTTATATAAGCCTCATTAAAAAACTGGAATTTGGATGAGCAGAGAGGGAGGAATGGATTCGGAGAAAAAAATTTGCTGGCTTCACTCTCGGCGTGAACTGAGTCACTCTTCGTGTCCTTCTTGATGGTTGTGTGGTAGTGGTAATGGGGATATTATATGGCGATAATGATTACATTATTCGGTGGATGTGTGGAGTCTAATGGATGGGAGAAGGGAGCAGCAGCCACGGCTATAGTACAAGTCACGCGGATTCCTTCTTCCATCCACCAGACTCTTACAAATTGATTGCATAACTTGTTCAACATTGCCATTTCATAAAGTACTGCGCACTAACTAACCGCACGTCTACGTAACACACTCCAGGTCACACTTTATCTCGACGTGAACTCACACACTCAAATTTTTAACCCACCTATATGCTTAAAAACGAAAACTGGTCTCGACTTTCAAAAGTCTTTTGTATTATAAGTGCTTTGAAAGGTGCAGGTTGTGCCAATAAAAACATTATGGAGGGCTCTTATACAAAAAATAGTGGCATACGGGAGCAGGTGGAATGTTTTATGATGAAACAAAGATAGAAACTTTAATTACGACGAAACCGGAAAAATGGAAAGCTTTAAAAAGTTTACAGACATTTATTTGTGCAAACAATCAGAATGTAAAGTTGTACACTGGTTTAATGCTTATTCTACATTCCAATAGTAAAAGATCCGTTACCCGTTTACTTATAATAGCATCATTCGTTCTTGTGAATGTTTTACACTTTTGAAAACTGGCCATTTCTTTGAGAGATTTGTCGCGGGAGGGGGGGAGCAGGAATTTCCAGCTTCGAAAATGTTTTGCGAACCACACGTTGACTCATGGATTGAAAGCGTGTGTTCTACCTCCGGAAGCCTGTAGGGAAGGAGTAATTTTATTACATTTTTACAGCACCGTTGCATTATTTAATTACTTCCATCTTTCCTTCCGATGTTCTGCTCCCTAATAACTCGAGCGTTTTAATGGCTTCAGATGTCTCTGTATGCTGCCTACATCAATGCCTTGTCGTTTTCAAGTAGATATGCGAAATTGAAGAGTTTTGAGTTTTAAAGGACTATGACATTTTTGGCAAGTTAGAAAATATAATGCGAGCAGTGCGAGAGAGAGTGTTTTCGACTGGGGAACAAGTTATTACCCCAATCACTAGCAGACACACATGTCTATACTTTAAATACGAACTAATATTATATTGGCCTCTGCGTAGGAAGGAATTAGTTGAAATTATACATCACATGCAAAAACTCCTATCATGTACTCTTGCCAATACTCCACCACCACAGCCATAAACATTCTTAATGTATTATTGGGGCAGATCAAAGTTCCCTTGTCTCGGGGTCGCCGACTGACTGTCTAAACATTTCATTTGAAATGTGATAAAAAACGCATATTTGTCTCCCGCCGTAGTTCATGCTTTTTAACTATCAGCACAGCAATAATTTTTCAACTAACCTTTCCTCAAAATTCACACTGACACTACAGCATTGAACTGTAGAGTATAACTGACTGCTACACCAGTTATGTGTGTCCTCTAAACTTTCAATGAAATAAAATCGTGGCGATATATCCTCTCTCTCTCCCTCTCCGTCTTTCCTCTCGATCATTACTTCAAACCGAACCACGTTTCACTTTCGGTTGCACTTCACGCAATAATACGTTGTCTTGTTGGCGCATTTGTAGATTTGCACAGAGAGTCGTTAAAAAATACGCAATAATACGTTGTCTTGTTGGCGCATTTGTAGATTTGCACAGAGAGTCGTTAAAAAAGGTGGCCTTTCACTGTTGTAATAACAGGGAGCAATAGCAACACCCGTATTTAAAGTGGTTTTTAGCCTTCTAGACCAGCAGTATCAACGACAGGCTTATTAATGGTGCGACTAGGAGGAGGACGACGGTAGTGGGACATTGCCACCAACTCAAGTTTTTGCCAAATTTATTGCCAACTTTTACGACTGGGCGACTAAAACATCGCTGGGGAGAAGGAGCAGTTCCACCAAACGAGATATACATTTTTGCAGTCACAACCACCACGTTGTATCTATGAATTAGAATGCATGCAAGTATCATTATCAGTCAAACGCGGAGAGTGAGCACATGCCGTCGCCGACGCGAGGATAAAGTGTAGGCCACATGCGACTGTTTTTGTACGATTTGCAAAGTTTTGTACGTTGTTGGGAGGGTGCAAATTCTTTGATGCATTCCGTGAAAGTGATGATGATGACATGGTAAAGAGTTTAGGGCAAATTATAGATATCGGCATTTTCTCTCTCTCTCTCTGCAACCATGTGTAAAAACTGTATGTACCTTGCCCACTCACAACCAGATGTATACCATTCTTTCGCGTCGTAATTCGTCGTCGTTCTCTCTGCATTATTTATACATTTCCCCTTCTTTTTATGGCGGTGATGATGATGTGTGATGGCATTTATGTAAAAACCTTTTCATTCTCTTTACGTCAAGTGGCCTGAATATGGGGGATGATGCTGACGACAAAGACGACGACGCGTGATAATTGTTGCTAGCCGCTACTCAAATGGAATTGTCGTCGTCGCTGAGTGTGACTTTGTGATTAGTACTACTTCTGACTATTTTTACTACTGCTACCATAAACCAACATGATAATTACCCCTCTTCACTTTATTGTCTGATGGAAATAAAAGGTTCCTACTGGTATGGTGCTGCTGCTTTGTCGTAGGAATAAGTATAATCATATTATAACAGCGTGCGACAACAGCAACATCGTTGTCATTCTGATTGTAAGTGAAAACGAAGGGAGGACTGTAGAGAATTTTGAGAGAAAATTCAAGTTTTATCACTTCTCGGCTTCATCGCTCCCTGGGAAATGTTTCACAAGTGAGGGAATGCATGCACGATGCACCGTTATTCCAAATGAAGAAATTTTCTTCATAGCGTAACACCATTACAGTCGTTTCTACTTTTGGTTACGGAAAGAACGAGAGGGAGTTTGTTCGGGCTTGATATTATTATTACCCTTTAATGTAATATATTCCTCGTGGAGTGTTCTTTGGAGAGGTTCTTATCTACCGAGTGCATGAGCGGAAGAGACGGAGAACTAAAAGTAAAAGCGAAAAGAAAGTACGAGAAGAGGAGAATGGAAAGAGAGGGGGAGGTGGAGTTATCGCATTTTCTCTATTCTTTTTATCTTTTCCTCTCTTTATTCTCTTGACTGTACATGCTTTCACTCTCTTTATCACATTCCATTTTTTCAAGTAGTTGTAAACAAAAATTGAATAAAAGCGGAGAAAGGAAAAGAAGGATGAAAAGAGGATGACGATGATGATGGTGATGATTGAAGATATCGCTTCTCATCATTCAAGTTCACAGATTGGATTAAATTGTCGTTTCTCGAGAGTGCATGCAGTACCTCCGTGTTGGTAAACGAAAAAAAACCTACTGGTATTCTGGTACGTACATACTACACCTACTACTACACATACGTACGTCCTTATGTCTACCCCTCATCAAATGGTTGGAAGCAAAGGGGGCGCGTGTTCAAGATTAGCTCTTGTGCGTGACGAACGACGAAAACATGGATGTGATTGAAAACGTGGCAAATAAATTTTATGAAATGGCTACTCAGTGCCTCTTTTAAAAATCGAGAGATATTATTCTTTAGAGCACCGCAGTTTATTTACGCAGTTCCTAATAAACTCCCACTACTGATGGAATTTTTTGCATTGTTTTACTTTTTCCTCGGCGTGTGCACCCCTTATCCCCTATCGCGCTCTCTCTCCCTTTCTCTCTTCCCGCTTACTACGTATGCCGTAATCCATGCAGTCCTATGGAGTCTTCCATCTTTTTCAAATCTTCCTTTTATTTTATCACTCACCACCAGCCACGCCAAGAGAATTTCAATAGACAGCTATACTGGTACAAAATCACATCACCATGCTTTACTACATGTTTGTACATTTTATTCAATTATATTTTTTCAATTTACAAATGGCTTTTCCCGTTCCATTCTCTTTTATATCAACTGCTGCTATAATTACAAATCATTCTCCAGCAACATGCATCAGCCTCTTCATTGACATAAAATACGTACTTTTGCCAATTAACGAGTTGATTCATCCCCACATTCATTCCATATCGTTCTCATTTCCAGTAAAGCCGTAAAAATAAATGCCTGCTAAAACTTATTAGGATCTCTGGCTGTTTCCTTTTCATCGTTTGTTGTTTACAAATCCATTCACGAATATATCCTCCCTTCTCCCATTTCCATTTTCCAAGTTACCGCCTCCAACCTCCTCTCTCTCTAAATCCCGTAAAGCGAATTGAATTCCTCTCTGACTTTTGCTTTTTGCTTTCCAATGGTCTCTTAATAAGAGCTAATGACTACTTTTGGCCTTCCAATTAAAAAAAGTAAATTGAAATAAAAAAAAGCACGCGTATAAAACTCCTACTCGGTTCAATGTACAATCTAGGGACTACTTTCACGATAACGAGGAGAGACCTCTTTGATGCATCTTGCAAAAGGGGTTTTATTGCGTTGTAAAAGGTGTCTTCCATCTCTTTGCTATCACATAAAATCCCCTTAATTAGTCCTTTTTCATGCTGCTTAGCAGGCAGCTTATTAGATCCCCACAGAACCGTTTAATGCCACAGCAGTCGTATTTTTAAAACTGAATTCTTTGACCTACCATGTTTGTGTACGTAATGGTCGTCCGTATATATGTCCACTGTACACGTGTACAGACATTCCCTGTTGTACACAGAACGGTTTGATGAGGCTTCTTCAAAGGGCACCCATTGTCTTCTCATGATCAAAGCAAGTGGACCAAGGAGCGTTGTTGTATACATATGCTAATGCATATGTTATATATTGTACCCAACTTTTCAAGTAGGCTGTATATAACAAGAAAACAGCCGTGTTTCTTAGAGGAAAATGCATACGAAGCAAAAGTCATTAGGGATTTCTATTTTCTAACGTATTTTCGCCAAACAAAAATCTCCGGGAATCGCTTCAATTTTCTTTCAACTTCTCTCATTTTCTTGGAGCCC
>JAHZNE010000454.1:3673-18525 GCA_027744055.1 Callyntrura sp. NNG-2020
GACCCCATTTCATAAAATTACAAGTCCGACAAGTTGACAAACTTGTCAAAAATTCGTCCATTTAAATGTATGGGTAACCAACAGTGACTAACTAAAAAATTTGTCAAATTGTCAGCCTGTCACTTTTATGAAATTGGGTCCAGAAATATCAAGTAGTAAACGTTTCTTTTATAAAAACTAGTTTATACAAATAAAGTATAGACTATTGATAAATGTTGTTCCAATCGGCGGAGAATTTTTTATTGTATTTTTTAAAAATAGTTTTGATAACTCAACAAAACGAAATATCTGCTTGCGTGAAAACTTGTTTCATGTTTGTTCAACTTTATTGTGTTGAACTATTCAAAATTCATTCAGTCAGTTACGTTTTGTCAATAACCATATCACGCTAACCAACCATAGCTGCCTGAATCATTTTGGACAATCAGGTACATGTATTCAGATCGAAGTGAAGCCGCTTTTCAAGCTGAGGGAAATTAGAAAAAATTGGTATTGACAGAAAATGTTGTAACATAAACTGTGGCTCATTCACTCTAAATGTTTCTCATTGTGACATAGTATCATTACGGCTACCCACATATTTCCAATACATATTACATGAGAAGCATTTTTAAAATCTTTCTTTTTGTATTTTAGGCATTCTGTTGAAGTGACCGTGGAAATTTATGTAAAATAGTGATTCCGATCAAGCTGCACCATTTGATATCATGGCAGTTGTACAGCAACGAGAGATGGGAATTTTAATCATATTGGCAACGGTCTTCCTTTCTGTTCTTGGAGCCACAACAGCACCACCACAAACAACAGGTACGAAAAACAAAATATTACTACGTAATTCAATGCATCGTATGTCAAATTACGTCACTTCCTACAATTTTCTAGCATCGTCCATCAACATATGCCGAACAAAGACAACCTGTGAGGAATGTGTTGCCACTAAAATTTCGGCTACTGCTGATAACGAAGGGGCTTGCATCTTTGTCGTATTAACTAACGGGGTGGAATGTAGAAGCACTAGCGGATTTGAGGGAAATGTCCGTTATCAAGTTTATTCAGCTGAAGGATGTAAGATTTTTTGCGTATTGTTTTGCATATCTCTATATAACTTTTATTTATATCCCATAAGCTCAGCTTATTTTAAGCTTGAATTCAAAAGTCCACTATATTTTCCAGGTACAGGTACGGAAACGAGTGTACCAACCACAACGTCCTTCAGCGTAAAGGTACCCACAAACGGCACAACATCAACAACAGAGAGGCCTACAGTTAGAAGTGGACGAACTACCGCATTTACCACAACGACGGCCCAACCAAAACACTTGAACACGATGCTACCCACCACCCAAGATACAACTTCCGGAAGAGGGGACATATACGTTGCAACAGAGCCTGTTGTCTGGACATCGGATGATTACCCCCTTGCCACTGACCTGCCATACTACCGCCCCACAACATTTGTTCCACCAACAAATGCCACTACGACTAGGAAACCACACATTTGGTATCCAAGGAGGGATTTGTTCGCTTGGATAGAATTTCTCTGTATGATTTCACAATGATAAATCCCCTCTCCCAAATCCAACCTTGAGCAAGGATCATTAACTGCATGTCGGGTGCATTTTTATGATCGTTAGGTGGCATTGCGTTCGCCTCCTTTGTTTACATCATACTTCATGCCTTCCGGGGAAGAACTTGGATAGAATTTCTCTGTATGATTTCACAATGATAAATCCCCTCTCCCAAATCCAACCTTGAGCAAGGAGCATTAACTGCATGTCGGGTGCATTTTTATGATTGTTAGGTGGCATTGCGTTCGCCTCCTTTGTTTACATCATACTTCATGCCTTCCGGGGAAGAAAGGGACATGCCAATAACAACCGCACTTTACTTCTTCAGCTTCCCGCCAATATGGAACACGCGACGGTAAAGATGAGCATTCAAAACGGAATTGTTTCCAGTCCAAATGAAACAGAGTACATCACTCACAAAGTCTAAAGGGGTCGTTCAGGTCAGCAATAATGCACGTATATGCTCCTTATAATTAAATAAATTAGCTAATTGGTTTACTGAAAAATTGACACTGCTTTAATAAAACGTTTAAGTACAGATTTAAGACAACATGCGATATTAACATATTTCTGCTCTTTGAATGAAATTTGTTGCTTTTGGGTTGACCTGGCAAAATTAAAAAATAGGCAAAAAATAAAAACATGTTTGGGGAAAAGATCATAATCCTAACAAAGAGTTGCAGTGCTGTACATCGTATTCATTTTTCGTTATAAATATCAGTACATTTATCCCGCATTCTTTGAACAGCTCTAACAAGAAGCGTAATTACATCAAATTTCTCCAGGTTGCAATTATTTACACCAAGTAAGTACTTGCGTCACGCTCCCGCAACCACACGGGAGTACAACCATTAACATACACACGGTATAATGGTAATATATGATGTATTAACAAAGTAAGTTTATTTATTCCCAGCAGTTTTTATCATAACATTGCATGACGAATTCAGAAAACCATAAAAAAGCACGACGGTAGTACGAATAACACTGGTGCTTGGTATACCATCCAGTAGACAATTCAATTTATCATAACATCTCATGTCATTCCTGGATTGCATTAACGCTCTACTATCTGATCAATGAGAAAGAGATATAGGGTGAAACCTTTTTGATATTTGATGGTAAGTGGTAACCTTGAGATATACCAACATAGCAACCGATGTAATTACTCACATGTCCATTACTTGCAACATTCGCTGTTTTCATCGACCGGGCCAGCAAAAAATGTTATTACTACGTGACATTGAATATGGCGTATCACATGGTCAGTCGACATTGGTAGGTTGAGAGAGAAGCAGTGTTATTGTTCCAAACACATAACGGCATGGCAGTTTTCGTCTATACTATTTTGGTTGGTGGTTTTGCTGTGCTATTTTGGCTTTATTCGACGGGACGCAAACGGGTTAAACTTCCACCAGGTGCGTATTTTAACAGGTGACCTTTTGTGGTTATCGGTTACATGACTAAATTAGTAATTAATTAAATTTTAAGGGCCACCTGGACTTCCAATTATTGGCAATGTTCACCAAATGGTGCGGGAAACCCCGCTTAAGCTCTCGGCGTGGGCAGAACAATACGGGAAAATGTACACCGTGTATCTGGGAAGCAACACGCCCGCCTTAATAGTAAATGATGTGCCATTAATGAAACAGATTTTTGGGACAATGGCCTCCACTGGAAAAATGTGGAACCAGTGGTTTGACCTTGTGCTGGAGGGAGACAACGGTCTTATTAACACGGACGGAAAAGTTTGGCAGGTATGAGTTGTTGTAGTCAGGAAATGCTCTATGTATTTTATTGGTGTCACCATTAGAAAATCGATATAACGCACATTTAAACGTAAACAGGAACAGCGCAACTTTTTGGTGAAGACCTTCAAAGACTTTGGATTTGGGAGCAAGGTCTCCAGTCACCTGGAGTCAATGATGCTCGCAGAGACTAATAAATTATCGGATCGATTGGAGCAAGAAATGCAAGCAAAAGGAATAGTTCATCCCACCAGCTTCATGGCCGAGTTTTCAGGGAGTACCCTATGGGCTCTTGTTACCGGGAAACGGATTACTCCTGAGATGTTGGTGCTGATAGATGAAGTTATAGCAGTTACACAAAAAGCCCAAAATTCTGGACTCATGTTTGTCTCCTGGTTGAAGTATATTGCCCCTAAATGGTCGGGCTACGAAGAGGGGAAAGATGTCGCAAGAAGAATTCATATGATGGTGGCAGAAACATTTGAAGAACGAAAAAGGGAGGGGCATATTGACGGGACAAGGGATATTGTGTCAGCTTTTGTGGAGCATAATCAAAACATGGAAGGAACTCCGAATTCCGTGTTTTTTGGTCCCAAGGGAGAATTTCATAATATTAAGACGGTCATTGCGTTGCTAATGGCGGGGGTGGAAACATCGGCAACAACAATCAACTGGGCGTTGTTTTATTTGTGCGGGCATCTCGAGGTACAAAAACGACTGCAGGCGGAGATTGATGAGATACTGGAAGACGGGCGGGATCCGAATCTCTTGGATAAAGAGAGGTGCCTATTGTAGATAATTATGGAGATATCTTGAATGTAGAAGGTATTATTTTTAAAAGAGCATTTGTTCTTGTTGACAGAATGCCATATACCGAGGCAGTGATTCTGGAGACATTACGACTTTGTTCGGTGACACCGTTCGGTTTAGTACACCAGCTTACTGATGACATTACGGTTCAAGGTCAGACGTTTCCGAAGGGGCTCTGTCTTATGGCTAACCTGTTTCACGTGCACCAAAACCAGACTATTTGGGGCGATCCCGGTAACTTTCGTCCGGAACGGTTTCTGGAGTTCTTTGAGGACGACGGGGGAAATAAGCGAACAAAAATAAATGGGAATTTACAGAGCTCCGTTGTGATCTTTCAGCCGGGACGACGAACGTGCGTGGGGCAGCCATTAGCGCGGGATTTGATATTTATGTTTTTGGTAAAGCTGTGTCAAACTTTTAATTTTCTCCCAGAGGAAGGGAGAACAAAGGAGAAATACATGGAGCGCCATTTTGGTTTAATGATTAAACCAGGAGATCTCGGGATTCGAGTTGAAAGAAGGAAGTAATTCCTTGAGATTTAAAGAAAAATTTTCCATTTATGATGACTCTTGATGACTCGCGCACGCATTAAAAGCTTTTCTCACTCTACAATTTAGTTTTCATGGATAATTTGAGATACACATTGTATTGAATATGATACAACCAAAATTTTCTTTGTAAAGCACTGACTGGATCAATAAATTTAAGGCTTAACGTTCTTTCATTTTAATGACGATCTTGCACGGAATACGTTTTTTCTGGTAGAGCGAATGTAATTAACATTTTATCTTGATATTGGTTTCTAGTAATGAAAATGAGTTAAAAAATACATGTCGAATTAGTATCATACCGTCTAGTCCATTTTATTTCATAGCGTAGAAACTTCAATCTGGGAATGCTGTGTAATCTTGAATTGACCACCTTGTATATTATTTTTGTTGCTTAAATCTCATATTCTAGCAAAATACAGCGATTATGTGTTACTACAAATGTTTTATTTAATTAATACTAATGTGTAAATTAAAAGATTGCCAATATAATAAATTTTAGTTACAAATATGAAATAACCATTTCACGTGGATAAATGAATAAATACACAAAAATAAGTAAATAATGTATAATTGCATGGGCATTTTTTAAATTGGGCATTTTCGTGCTTCTTGTGGTAAATTTTTTTTTAATTTAGACAGTTGTGTTTCATTTAATTTACGAGATATTTAATTTTCATGCATTAGTGTATTAGGTGGAAGTCTAGTTAACATTAGTACTAGAGCATATATGTTTAATCCGTAAAAATGCTGATTTTTTTGTTTAGCGTGCTGTACTAAATATGCACAAAGAAATGAACTATTCCACACCCATGTATGACTATGTATGATCGTCATAAAATAAAAGCCTAAATATGATTGGTCTGTTTTCATATATGGGTAAAGGCGTTCAGCTATAGTTTAATTAAACAATTTCTAGAGCTGATAGCATGGTGAAAGGGCATATATTAGATTCAGTCATATAAAGTATAAGACTCAAATAACATTTTGATGTCTTTTTCACGGTAAAATAGCGGGTGATACTTTATAATTTTTCGGGACAGCTTCTATTGAATATTGACAATTATGCCTTCATTTCCACTAGTGCGGAAGCTACGGCCTCTATAGCAACAGACTTGCTCATTTTTTTATCCTTATTCTTGTTTGCATTCGGTAGCATCTTTAGTATTGTAGTTTCAGGGATGCTGGAGCTTTCCAATTTTACATTGTATTAGTACAGTTACATTACAGAGATTTTCATACAGGTTTTCAACTTAGAAATAAACTGATTCATCGAACGGATAACGATAACAATTTGAAACAGTGTTTCAGTGATAACATTTGATCTTTCTGATTTTCCAGTAGTGAAGGCCTTGAATTATGCTTTCCAACTTGAATCTTGTTCTTCACCAATCATCAAAGTCTTGAGTAATTTAGGGGCGTCTATGTATTGTAATTGTAAATAAATGAAAACATATGATGCAAGCTGTTCAGGTTGTTATGCAGGACAGGACAGATATATAGCATAAATACATGTGATAAACTTTGTCTGAATTTCATTTATAGTTGTAATTGATATTATGTCAGACCAGTTTTATATACAAAATGATTCAGCCGCTGATGTATTTGCAGAGTTCATTAGTACACAAAACATTCACTTCGCGTGACATTGCGTTTATCTCTTCAACGCGATAAAAAATAAATGATAAACTTGGAGAGTTTTAACTCTCTAACTAATAGTAAGAAGCATTTAATGAATATTCGGCCAGTTTCAGTTACATACCCCAAATGCTATTTTCGTTTCTCAGTTGTACTCGGTGATAGGTCAAAGCAACAACGTTCGTATGCTCGTTTGACTGAACATTTACGAAATTATTATGTTCGTTTCGGTGGAAGCTGTCTTGGCTTGTGGTTTTGTGTTAGCCTTATTCTGGCTATATTCAGGAAGGAGGACTAAAAATGGGATGAAGCTACCACCAGGTTCCCAACGTTTAACTGTATATAAGAATAATAAGTAGTTTTAAATTGGATTAATCTAGTCCTCTGAAAAACAGGACCAATGGGAATCCCCATTCTTGGAAACGCTCATCAAATGGCGGACAAGGGCCCTCTCAAATTGTCAAAGTGGGCTCAACAGTACGGGAAATTGTACACTGTCTTCATCGGGAGTGATAAACCTACTTTGGTAGTAAACGATGTTAAACTAATGAAGCAAATATTTGGAACAATGGCATCCACCGGAAGGCTCCGAAATGAGTGGTTTGATATCATCTTCGAAGGGGACTTTGGAGTGACGGTAAAACGTGGCAGGAACAACGCCAATTTCTAGTGAAGACTCTCAAAGACTTTGGGTTTGGAAACAAAGTGTCAACCATTTGGAATCCATGGTGCTCAACGAAATTAAAATGCTATCCGAGCGTATGGAAACGGACATGAAGGCCAAAGGAACGGTGTTCCTCAAAGATTTTATAAATGAGGCCGCAGGTGGGACTATTTGGGCGCTGGTTACAGGAAAACGTATAACACCCCAAATGGTGCAGGCAGTAGAGGACATCACTCAGGCTGTTCAGAAAGTGACCAATTCCGGGCTACTCTTCTTTTCCTGGCTAAAATATGTTGCTCCCAAATGGTCAGGATACACGGACGCCAAAACCGCGTCGCAAAACATACATACACTCGTGGCAGAATGCTTCGCGGAACATGAGCGGGAGGGTAACATTGACGACAACAAGGATATCGTATCTGCTTATTTGAAACACTATGAAAATATGCAAGGGAATCCAAAGTCCGTATTTTTTGGTGCCACTGGGACCTTCCATAACATTAAGACAATTGCCACACTTTTAGTGGCCGGCGTCGAAACAACGGCGACAGTAATAAACTGGCTAATATATTACTTATGTGTACATCCCGAGGTTCAGGAAAAATTGCAAGGGGAGATCGACGATGTACTGGATGATGGGAGAGACCCCAATTTATCGGATAAAGAGAGGTGGGAAATATTTTTACCGTTAAACGATAACAATTAAACCCAATACGATGTATCGGTATAGCTTACCTTAAACATTGAACGTCCCTTTGTAGAATGACTTATGCTGAAGCGGTAATTCTGGAAACACTCCGGCTATGTTCAAATGTACCATTTGGTATAATGCATGAGCTCACTGAAGATATTACTGTTCAAGGTCAAACATTTCCTAAAGGGTTGGCCCTTATAGCAAACACGTATCACGTTCATCACGATGCGGATATTTGGGGCGATCCTGATAAATTCCGACCGGAGCGGTTTCTGGAGGAGGTTAAAGATGACGGAGGGAATACAATTAATAAAATTAATAGTCATCTACGAGATTCCGTGGTTATCTTTCAACCTGGACGACGTACTTGTGTTGGAGAGCCAGTGGCACGGGATGTCATATTTTTGTTTGCTGTGAAGCTATGTCAAACTTTTAATTTTCTACCAGAGAATGGCCGACAAAGAGAGGAGTACATGGAGCCTCAATTTGGGATATTTATACTACCTCAGATTTTAGGAATTCGAGTTGAGCGTAGAATTTGAAGGGGGTAAACACAATTGTTACGTGATGTCATATCGAATTTACATAATTGACTACAAATATTCGTAAGATGAAAATTTCAGTGTGAACTAACATTATTTGTGCAATTGTTTAACCATAAAACGTTCTGAAACTTTTAAATTGGAGTTCCAAATCTTTTAATAAAGCCTTGTTACGTTTGTAAATTTGAGTAAATGACTTTCTCCACGTTTCCAACATTGCAACAAGTAAGGATTTGTAATATTAGAGGGTATTAAAATGTAATCAAACATTACCAGCAACATCGCTGTACCAATTAATACGAAAAAGACTTGCAGAGAATTGTCACACAGTAAATTGTAGACTAATTACAATATTAATGCTTAATGATACAATATTACGAAGCTAGCTGGAAGAGCAATTGCAAGAGCATTATATGTAAATATGTTCGCAGCCATCAGAAAAAGAGAAATACTGTCAGTCGGTCTGTATACTTATACAATACTGCCATATATTGTTTTGAAGATTGCTAGATACCCATGCGCATAAAAAAGTTATCGAAAGAGGAGAGAGGAATAAACAATTTCACGAGGATGCATTGTGATGTGATGCTTTTATACAATATGAATATAATGCATCGCGATTGCAACGAGTACGAAATGCAGTTTCTGTAAACCCTTAATTCAAGTTCTCCTTTACTCCCAAAAGTGAACGTATAAATTAGTCTCCTGCTAAATGTCACTGCAATTATGATACATTGCATATCTGGGTTATACATGTGATTCAATATCCGAGGCTTGCGTCAGATGCTGCAGACAGAAAGGTAAAACCAATTGTATGTGGTAACATTTAACTGGTAACATTTATTTTATCTGCAATCCGGCTACGCAGAAAAAGGCAACACAAGAGGGTTTCTGTGAAAGGACGGCCCAATAATACTAGCTTAGTTTCTATCTAAAATAACAGCTACTTTCTTCTCTGGTCGCCGACACAGGCCCATGAAAGCCGCAGTTGTTGCCACTACTGTAGCTTTAGCAGCAACATTTAAAAAATTGCACATGTGATTTCGGCCTTTACAAAACGTGACTTGGGCATAAATTTCGTTTTATGTGATATAATAATTCTACAAATAAGGACTTTGACAAGATGGGTGACAGGTTTATTCTTTGTGGTGTCCCTAGTTCTCACAATTATACCCTCATCTGTATATGCAGCAGAATGTCCTGACACCGTATCTCAACTGTTACATAATCTCGCTCTACCCACCTGGTAACTAATCTTGCTCTCATGCTTGCTTTTCATGAAAAGCTGTTTATCATGAAACTTCTTGTACTGCCACTTTCACCAAGTGAACCAATAATCCTATGTAAATGTCGCTCCCAATGAACCTGCTCTGCGTTTAATTTATTTAAACAACTTACTATGTTCTAATTTGAATAAGTAAGCTGAAGTAAAAACTGAGGTAAAAAATTTTCTATCTACAAAAAAACTAGGTAGAGAATAAAGTATTCTAGCTAGCGACATAAAACAATCTCGCCATCAGAGAAGGCTTTTTGGCTTCTTTGAAATGACGGCCAAATATTGACGAAACAGGGGATCAGTATCTGCATTTTTAAGAAATTGCACAATGCGGCGGTGCTGTATTCGTGTTTGCCTGTTTCGAGTACGAATGCAGCTTCTAGATACCGTTAAATCAGGTTCTCCTTCACTCCAAAAAGTGAGCGTATAAATTAGTCTCCTGCTACATACCTCTCTGCAATTGTGATACATTCTATCTGGGTTCTTTGTCTTTCTTTATGTCTATGTCTATCTTTAATCTGGTAACGCAGAAAAGGCAACACACGAGGTTTTCTGTGAAAAGAAGTTACGTTACGAATACGTTAGCTTATTTTTTAAATCTAGAATAGCAGCTACTTTCTTCTCTGATTATCGACACAAGCCAATAAAAATCTCAGTTGTTGCCACTATAGCTGAGCAGAAGCATTTAAAAAGTTACACATGCACGATTTCGGCATTTACAAAACGTGGCTTGAGCATAAATTTCTTTCTTTTTCTACAAATTCACTTTTTGCGGTAATGGCTCACCGGAGATGGGTGGCAGCTTTATTATTTGGGGTTTCCTTAGTGCTGACAACGATACCCTCACCTTTACTTGCAGTAGAATGTCCTGACACCATATCTCAACTATTACATAATCTCGCTCTACACACCTGGTAACCAAATATTGTTCTAGTATAAATATCTAGTGCAACTACTGACAGTTGAGTGAGTGAGTTTGTCAAAAATGTATTTTGTTATCATCCGCAGGTCCGTACAGAAATTGCATTATGACGTACATGTATTCACGAGTAACTTGTCCCATAATCCGGATGTGAAGTCGGAGAGCACACTCCGTTACTACTTGAGGGATAACAGCAATGGGAGGGACAGTGTAACAAACTGCAGCCTTCATTTTCCTCTGGACACCAGACCCATCAAAACTCTTATCATAAACGATCGCAGTGAAGAGGAGAATTTTCAGGGTGTCTCCGGCTCATTTTTTTACAACACCAAAAATCCGTATCCCTTTTGGATCAAGAATTCTCTCTTTCCTGTTGGACACGGAGCGCTGGCTTCTATGAAGGCCACTTTTTCCGTGAGCGTTGCCGTTCCGGTCTCCAGTAATTACACAGTTTTATCAAATATGCATCTGGAGAGTCTTGAACCTGTATCCAACAAATCCGGTTGGGTGTGGAATCATTTTGGGAAGACAATTTCGTTGTGGCTGGATCAAATTGTAGTGATTGTCATGGAAGGAAAAGATTTGCACAGTGTCCAACATAGAGACCCAGCGAAAAATCGTACAGTGTCGGTAAGGAAAAGGGATTTAAAAATACTTTTATAAGTGCACAAGAATGTTAATAATTTGTTTTGTATTGCCAGGCGTACTGGGAGACACCAGTTGGACACGACTTTGAAAATGCTATTCTTTGTACAGCACGGATAATATCACGGCTGCTCACTCACTTTGAAAACCGATTTAATGAACAGATTCCTCTCCGTAAACTAGACGTTGTTGTGCCCTCTTACTACCCGGTATATACCGCACTTAAGTTTGGGGTCAAGCACACTGGCTTTCTGTAAGAATAAACCCTTAACACACGGACTTGAATATGAGACGAAGTAATGGAGAATTAACTACGAATCTTTTAAAGTATCTCATTGATTACACAACGGCGACAGATTGAGTGACCAGAGGAGTGTAAAAGACTAATAATTTATGATGACCTTTGACGTCATCTAACGTATAAACCATTTGACTGATAAGCATCAAACTTTGTATTTTGAAAAAGTATGATCTAATCTATCATTGCGCCAAATTTGATCCCAGGGGCTTATTAAAAAAAGTTTGACATTTGACCCCTCGACCCACATCCGGTTTGACCTGAGACTCCAAAGTGTGTGTACAGCAAGACTCTTTGTTCCACTGTAGATCCCATAAAGCAGAATGTCAAAATTCCAATTAGTTGCTAAGAAAACGTTACTTGTTTGTGTTGACGTTTGACCTCTTCTGGTGCCTTAACCCTTTGACCGATAAGCACCAAACTCAGTCTTTATTATAAGCATGAGTCAATGTATCATTCCACAAATTTTGAGCCACGGGTCTCATTTAAAAAAATTGACCTTTGACATTTTGACCCACTTCCGGTGTGACATAAGTGTCCAAAAGGGGAGGTTCACATGCGATAATGATTCCATATAACCTCCCGAAAACAGAATTTCAAAATTCCTATATCCGTTCTCGAGTTATCGCGCCGGACGGACGTACAGACGGACAACTTAAAACTAATATGAGACTTCGTCTCATAATAACGTTGAAGAAATACAATGATTTAAAGGTTTCATATTACCGATTATATAATTTTTATGATATATTATTTTAGTCCATCTACCGGGCCCTACTGCCAAGGCCTAGGCACAGGGTCAGATGAGTGGGAATGGTTCAAGCCCCTAATAAATCAGTGGTTTAGCTATCTCAAGAAGACGAATTCGTCGCTTTATGAGTATTTGGGAGATCGACTTGTCGATCAATTTTTGCATGAGGCTGTGTCTGTCGTTCCAGAAGCGGAAATTATGCCTTGGGATCTTTTCAGTACATTTCCCAATACTGCCATTCCAATGCTGGAATCTGTCTTAACAAAGCCAGTGTTCGAACACGGATTATATGAAAACTTCATGGGTAAATTGAGACTGAGTGATTCTTCTCTGGAGATTGACGATTTACCCCTTGTAATGCAGAAATCTGTCGAGGCTTTAAACAAAACACACCTACTGCCACCTGGAGTAACTGTTCCACAACTCCTTCAAAATTGGCTCAACGCAAGTTCATCTGAGGCACCCCCACGAATCCTTGTCAGAAAAAGTGAGTCCAGTCCAAACGGAATTGTTTTTACCCAAGATGCCTACAACGATTTTTGGCGGTGGTTGCCTCTCGAAATAGTAACGGCCTCTGAAACAAAACTCGCTTGGTTGCCGTCCTCAGGGAGCCAGGTTAACGTGGAAATGAAAGAATCGATTGAAGAGGGGAAGTACGTTTTCCTCATCCCCAACATTACCGGAGGGTTTCAAGTAGTCTATGATGCACACCTCATGGGTCTAATTACCACACAGTTGGCTCAAAATCCCAACACAATCCCTAACAACATCCGGAAAAATATTGTGGATGACCACGTGGGACTTTTGGCGCTCAACCTGTCATCAATTGAGAGTGTCTTTAACATGTTAAAGTATCTTGAGTATGAGACGGACTCACTAGTTTGGGACACTTTCAACCTCAAAGTACTTAGTGGTCGCGAATCATACCTGGATCTTTATGGCACTACTAAATTAAGACTGCAGGTAATCAAACATAGCTGAAAGTTTTACTTTTTAAGTAATTACGGTGTTGGATTGGCAAGGTGTCAGAACAATGTTGAGAGAAGAACAAGTCTCTCAACGATAGCCTGAAATGGAAAAATGGAAGGTCCCTAATGTATATAAGGATAAAGCTTATATAAATTTTTTTAAAACATTTGTATATTAGAAAACATTTATATTGAGATCGTCGGTTTAACGGTAATACAATTTAGATATAATGAATGAAAACATCAAGATAGAAATTGAAGTAGAATTGTACATAGACTTCCAATACAGGAGGTAGTCTTGTGTGTGGGGATCACTACTGATCTCCATATGCATGTTCAACACAGGATAGCCAAGTTCAAAATTAGAAAGACTGTCGACAATATTTTAGACCTACCAACGTCCTGTACATTTTTAAGTTACTTTTACAGATTTACTCCAAAATATTTGAGAAAAACATATTAATACCATTGTTGTTTGAATGTATACAGAAATTTGTAAATCCATAATTGATAAGGCTTTAGTACGTCAAGGCATTGTTTCCGTGGACACTTTACCCTCAGCAAACAATGTAGACGAGAAGCCATCAACAATGAAAACTATGGAGACGTGTATACTGGCATCCTCTCCAAGTTGCATCCGGTTTGCTAAGCAACTCATGCAACAATGGCAAGCTAGGCCCAACTCCAATAGTCCATTCAAAGGGTATGCTAATTAATGATTGATTTAAATTTAGCTCCCCAATAAGTGGAATATTTGTGAAATACGTGGTGGCCATATTGTCTGCAGGTACCCCGATGAGGATAAATTTGAATGCCTTGGTCTCAGAGACACGCATCCGAGCGATGATTTGTTCCAGTTTTTTCTTGCAAAGGACACAAATAGACATGCGTTGTGCAAGGCTGTGTGGTGCACGGGAAATCACACCTTGATACTAGACAACATTAAAAGTGTCTTCGAGGATGGATCCAACATCTTCAAAGAAAAGGAATGCTCCCCTTTCTACGGATATGTATTCGAGAGTGTCATTAAGAATGACTTTATCGAAATGGTGGAACCGGTGTACCACACGATGAAGGACGCCATTTTGAAAGGACGACTACTCAATCCTAATCTTCCAAAGAAGACGTGGATTCAGCCAGATTACTATCATGTGGAAGACTTTATATCATTGAGTACCGTCGACGCTGATAACGTTCCGAATGATGTGAGTAACTACCTGTATTTTATTCCTCTGCTATTATCCATGCTTGCGATCACCGACCGGACTTTATTGATGCATCGTGTAATTTGATGAAAAGCATAAACATTGTCGCTAAATAGGTATTCTGTATTCAATTCAACGTCAACGTTTAATTTTCTCATTTGGTCTACATGCTACGTTACATCTTGATTGCTTCGTTTATAAATGTTTGATGTTTCTAACTTTTAACAGTTGGATAATCTGTTGGAACAGTACACAAATATGTACAATGCCACCAATAAGGACGATGAAAGGTTTAAAATATACAGTAGAGTTCTGGAAGACGCGGTGTCAAACGTCAAACGTAGAAGAATATCACAGGATAAAAGCACTGGAGCACATTTACAACAGTTAAAGTTACTCCTGGAGAAAGAGGGCTTTTAACGGGAGGCGGGATATCATCACCCTGATTCAGCCTAAATGTGTGAGCAAACATCAATGACACGGGGTATCACCAAAGAATCACAATATATTCGAATAATAAAAATGATGCATTATGTAAATCGGGTATTGAATAAAAGCCAGCAAAGCTTATAATG
>JAHZNE010000455.1:0-21607 GCA_027744055.1 Callyntrura sp. NNG-2020
TATAGGTTGGATGATACCTAACAAATAATCCCATTAATCCCACCTGTGGGGGATTTTGTCCCACATTAATTTAATCTACCCATACGGTTGTTGGCAGCGTGTGCACATAGAACCCCGACGGTAGTTAAAAAATAAAGATTCTTTTTAGAAGAAGAAGAAAAAATGAAAGGGAAATTGAATTTGAATAGAGTGATGTAGTATTATTTAAAAACAAGACGTGTACGTACACCACGACGACGACGACATATTCTCTTCTTGTTTGTTTCTTGTTAGTGCCACCATTTAGCGTTACCACGATGACGACCACCGTATCGACATAAAACCATACCGAAGTGCATATCCGTGCGAGCGTTTGCTTTACCTTTATTTCTGCAGGGATGAAACATTGTTTGAAGTTGCAATGACGACGACGACAACGATACTATGATATCGATGAAAGCAGATTAAATTAGCATATCAAAATTGGATTGCCATTTATACATTTTCTTGTGTGTACTTTATGTCAAGCGTCGAGCGTCGTCCTCTGCGTCTATTTATTAGACAGGGACATAAAGAAGGGGTAGCGCCCATTGATTTCCGTATCCGGCCTTTTATCATTCTAATAATAATCATAACCATCGTAATGACAAAACGCCATTAAGCTGGGCAGTAACAACAAAAGCAGAGACTACCGCGCCGATATAAATAATGTACGACGTGCATATACCAAGGTGTCACTATATATTCTCTTCAGAAAGGAAGAAAATGTACGCAATAATATAAAATAAAATTCTTCTTTCGTTGTACTTTTCTGCATTTTTCAATTTTCTGCAAGAAATCTGATCGCTTTGTGAATTCCCTTTCAACTGTCTGCGTAGTAAAAGTTGTACAAGTACAAGGTAAATTGTCTCTCTCTCTCTTGTTCCCTTCTCTGTTCCTTCGTGTTCGTCTCTATAAAATAAATCATGCCTTTGATTTAAACTGCTATTTGAAAAATTGAATTAACGGCTATCAGTAAATTCCATCAGATTCACTCACTTTTCTCTCTCCCCTCCTCTATATTTATCCCTTTCGCTTCTTGTTTATTGGCAAATATGTACAGATTTTTTTCTTCGAAAAATGGTAAAATGTTATTTCGGTTGCGAATGATAGGGATTGAGAAAGGCCGTTTTTTACTGAATGATAAAAGTTGTAATATAATGATACCTTAAATTCTAATGAATGAAGAAACGCAAAAAAGAAGAAAGAAGCCACATAGGGAGACGTTTCTTTATGGAGGATGCAACTTCTTCTAGATATATAGGTATGATATATATAGTCTGTAATTTCTAAACTTCAAACTACACAAAAATGCTCAACCAAGCAGCACAGAGAAAATATTTTTTATAAAGATGCTTGTATTCTTTCGCATTCTCATAATGAATATATCTAGTCAGCAGATCATTTTTTCATTTAGCATGGCTTTTTCTTCATTTCGTCTTGGATTAATGGCTATGAAAGAATTATAATTTCTCTATGTGCTGACTTCTCTCTGAAATTTGATGGTGTACTTTGTGTGCTAAATTAAATTAATTTAAAATGGCAAACAGCAGACCAATCATCATGTTAACTTATTCTCATTATTTGCGTTACCAACTTTTTTTTACAGAACAACAATAATAACAACAACAGCAGTAGTAAAGTTAGAAGAAGAAGCTTTCGCGAAAACGGCAGGGAATTGAGTGAGAATGAGAAGAAACGCAGTACTAATAAAATTAAGGATGAGCCTTGTTAAGAACACGTAAAATCATGTGAAAATGATGTGTTTGCAGTTTTACTCAATGTTGAATGATATTTGAAAACTTGAGGGGGTGCTCGAGGATGGTGTTGATGAAAAACAAGAAAAGTTCACGAAAACAGAAAGTACTTACTACTCTGTACTCTGTGCTGGGAACAAGTTAAAAAGAAGGATGCAGTTGCATTTGAAGATGGGATGCGTGTTTGCAAAAGAATATATTTTTTATGGTCTCTGGTTTCGCTATGTCCAACTAACCTAATCTTTACGGATGGAGTGGGAGTGCAAAATGCACCCGTTTAAAAAGAATCCGTCCGACACCATATAAGTTAAAGTAGGTAGGTAAAAGTTTGTTTTCACACCGTGAGTAATCACAAATGCTGGTAAACAATTTTAAGGTAATTTTTCTGGTTCCGGTACGAATTTCCGTGCTCCTTCCCTGTTGATAACACTTATATATTTGATTGTCGTGAACAAATAACCACATTCATACGTTTCTGGCATTTTTTTACTTTAGCAAAATGTTAAAAAGTAAATACCAAGAATTTATTATTTGACAGGTTTAAAGATTTATGGAAAGGTATATATCGTAGAGTCTATTTCCTCCTTTCAAATAAGTAACGTTTTCTTTACATTTTTAATGTGTAACTCTTTTATCAATATTTCATGCGAAATACGCATGTATGCGGCTTTTTTACTCCAGTCCCACAGGTAATTAAGGTTATTTTTTGCAGAAGAAAGTTCTACTTATTGTGTTGACATGATTGATATCTATTAATATTTAATGGTAACATCTTTGGAAATTTTCAAGGCGGCACGGATTCAGGTAAGCAGGTTATATAATCAATAAAATTATGAATTTTCTCAGAACAGTCAACTGTCTATGTAATTCATCCCCGTTTCTAGAAAAATGAACACGTGCAGCAGCAAAATGTGACTCCCAGTAACAGGGCAATTAACATAACATGCGATCTATAATGATGCCTTGCATGTATGGGCAGTGACAGCGTTGCTTTATTTCATTCTTGTCATTTCTAAAATACGAATAAACTTTGTTTTGCTCAACAATTCAGTAACATACAGATATATACTTCACAAGTCTACATAAGTCACCAGCAACAAACGCTACTTGGCAATATAACCACATGAATGGAAATGAGGATTGTTAGTAAGCCTTTTAAAATTATTGTAAGACTACGGTAATAACAAAATAATTGTTTTATAGTGTTTATTTCCATGACAAACTAATACTATATGCAACGTAATAAAGTTTACATTACAACATACCTATTAGTTTAAGCGACACGATACGTAGTCGTATAATAGGTAGGCATAGTAATAATATTGAATATTATATATACAAAGTAGAGGGGAAGTTTCAGAATTTTTTGATTTCAATTGTGAGAATTAGTAATCTAATGTTGAAGCGGCTGACAAAACGCAAACAAACCAAGGCAACTTTTACTAGCCTTTGCGTACAAATACAATGGAGTGTGATAGTAGGTATGCAAGTGCACTGAAGATGATATCAGCGTATTGTTGTACCTAAGGAACGTAATTTAAAAACGCTTCATTTAACATTACAGCCGTGTATAATAGAGCACTCTTATCTGTCGGGGCAAAAGTTGGGAGGGATGATGAGTCTGCTAAAAGTGTCTTTGTTTTGTTGTAGGTGTCTATGCACAAGTATTTTATATACTCTCCTTTTATTATAAAATAGGTAATTAGATTTAAAATGGCTGTTACAATACATAAAAGTGAAAAGTTAAGGCTATTAGAAAACCCACTGAAGCGATGGTGTGAGGAAACGCTATACACTTTTATGCTATTTCTGTAGTCATAATTGTTTATATGCATTTTATACTGCATGTGTAACACTTGGTACTTTGTGTGGGCGATAGACTGTTAAATGGTTTAGAAGTCATTGAGAGAGAGGGAAAGGATTAACGGAATTTGTCTGCTTTAATAGACCGTAGGTAGTAATACTTTGAACATAATCATAATTTTGACTGTAATGACTGATTTTTATTGTGTGTGTGTGGTAGGTGGAGGGGCAGAAGGCGCTCGGAATAATAATAATAATGACAACACTTCATCGATTTCCAATATAGTACACGTGTGAAGTGCACTTTTGCTTGGCTCACACATTGTCCTGCGCAAAAAGGTATGGCAGGTCAATAATTTTTGTGAAGCTCTATACAGATTAACAGATTGCAAGTTAGAAGAGAGATAATGTAATGTGTATTAGGAGGGGCACGTCACTTGTGATGATTACCCTTTACGAAGATATTTTATGGGGTTCGTGTAAAAACCTTTCAAGACTGTAAGGTAGAGGTAGATGATGAGCTGCTTTGTTGTATATCTTAACGTAAGACAAGAAGCCAATTTTGTTTTCCTTTCTAGCTTTTAATTTTTTTATATACTTTTTTTATTTATGGACTTCATCCCAGACATTTTTCCTTTTCCAATTAATACGCTATAAAAACGAAATTGAATGAGGTTCTCGTCACTCGAATGGTGGTGGATTGAACTTTATTTTCAATACATTATTATCCTGATGACGACGAGTCTTCTATATTGGGTTCATTAACTGAGGTGCACCGTTACTTCAAGAATGAAAATATGGAATTTTTATTTCTATTTGTACTATTTCTTGTGTTGATGTGAAACAGGTCTACCAAGGCTCCCAGTGAAACTAGTGCATAACATACAATTAAATGCGGATGGATTTACAGAAGAATTCCCATTTTTTTTCAAGAAAACATGCTTAAAACAATAGCAATCATTAAACAGGAGAATTACTAGATATTATTTCTTCTTGTTATTACCAGAAAATGCGAGTCGTAAAAAATTGTCACAGTATGTGTCTCTCTCACACACAGATAGCACCATATAGTCACATTTACGTAGATTCGCCGCTTACGAAGAAGAAGTGTCATCTCCGCTCCGTAAAGTTTTGCGACAGGTTTACTCCCACCACACTACTCTGCGTGTACACGCACGGTTGTAAGGTCTCATAGTAACGCCTAACGACGCTGGTAAACACAGTATTAAGTGTAATGAACATATATATGCCCGAGGGAGTTTATGACGGTTTATGAATATTATCGTGATAATCTGATTTACTTCCACTCTGAATGCGGAAAAGTAGAGCAGATTTATATCATCTACAATGATATATAGGCAGTTTTCATATCCTATCGCGCCGTATTTTTCTACACTTCAACTATGACATTTTATGCACACATAATTTCTAGCTGTCCTATCTATCCTTCTGTTGAACGCTTGTTGTTTATTTATTAGAAAACAGTGGCGACCTTATTTGAGGACAGACAAGAGACAACTGATAAAAAAACTACTTAATAAATCGGACCTTCCATTTCCAATCTATAATAATAATAACAACCACATAAGCTAAAAATTCTCAGTTTGTGTACTACACTGCAATAATAATAATAGTACCACAATTACTGTCGTGTCCCTACGATAAGGGATGTCCTACCTGAGCATATTCTGGGCCAACAAGCGATGGCATCGAGAACAGCGATGTAGAAAGAAACATCGATAAGAAAACAAATACTTTAAAGCAATTTTTCCTTGTGCTAACAGTTAAAGCGAATTTTGTACACAGAATAATAAAAAAAGATAAGCGCTCGTATATGGTAATAGTGGGGATTAGCGAAAGTGTTAATGATAACCACCTCTCCGTTCTGCGCTCTACTACTAGGAAACAATATCGTCTCTCTTGTTTCTGTGTACTTTTGCATGTAAACATTTACTGTTCTCGTAAATAGGGAAAATGACGATATTGTTATTGTTGTGTCACCTACCTGTCAACTCACTGGGCCGTGTGTATGTGTGTATGTGTGTATGTGTGTGTGTGTGTGTGTACATAGTAGGCATATCCACAAGAACATAATAATAATAGCACAGTGAATTGCGTTTTTTCGTAATGAATGGGTGCACAATTGGGACTGCACATATATGTGCTTACCTGTACAATAGACCTCATCACTGCGCTTTGATGAGCAAATTCAAATGAGTCTCTTTCAACAGCCGAGTATAGACCTCATCATTATTATTATGATCAACAGCAGCAGCAGCCGCAGCAGCGTCACAACAGCAATAAATAGTGATGCTCATTTAGCAGAGCATCTTATCATGTGCCTATTTTTGAGCTTGTCAC
Source organism: Callyntrura sp. NNG-2020 (assembly GCA_027744055.1). Classification (NCBI taxonomy): domain Eukaryota; kingdom Metazoa; phylum Arthropoda; class Collembola; order Entomobryomorpha; family Paronellidae; genus Callyntrura; species Callyntrura sp. NNG-2020. The sequence continues at coordinate 5,940 of JAHZNE010000455.1, forward strand.
TTGTCTTGTAATCTTGTCGCTCCGCAGGAACATTACTTGTTAGGCAGGCATCCTTTCAAAGAACGCAAAGTTCAGTGATATTATGGTCGTGTGATGATGTGACGGCGATGATGATGAAAGTGATATACTATTCTTTTCTTTAATCCGTCTATGATGTGCATAAAAATTGCATTGACAGGGAGAAGAGGACAATCACCGATGATGATGACGATGGAGGACAAAAGGGTATATATGTAGGCAGACAAAAGGGAAAGGAAATTATTTATTTATTTATGTTCCTCTTTTTGTTGATCGTATAAATGTAATCAGCAATCCGTTTTAAAAGAGAGCAGCAGATCAGAGGATGGGGGCAGTGCAGTGCAACAGAGAGGTATTATCTATGTCGTAAAAGAATGTTTAATGTACATGTGCTCATGCTCATATACGTGTATAATCATAATTTTATATTATAATTTTGTGGCAAGTCAGTTAATCGGTGTCGAATAAGGAATACAACAAAGTTGGTTAATGAAAAGGGATACACACATGCAATTCAGCAATATCATTCATCAAATTGTATCGTCACCTCTCCAATTCTCATGTCAACAAATTAACTACCTACCTGTGTGTGGTAGGCATAGCTTAGATAGGCAGCGTATAGGTATATCATGGAGGTGGAATAAAGTTGACAATTGATATGCATATGCACTGCATTTAGTGCATTTGCATTTGCTGTTATCAGCGTCAGCAACAACAACGACGACTCTCCCGCTGTATGTAGGTAGAGGCACAATGTGACCACCGGTAGCCCCTTTTTAGCATGAAACTAATCATTAAATTCTTTCTCAATTGCGGGGAAACGTCATTATCGTTAGCGTAATCATAACCTAACACTTTTATTTTGCCAAATAGCGGATATGCGCGACAGAAACAACTGAACTGTTTTTAATACACTCATTGCATACCATTAGTTATGCAGCGCAGGTAGATTAGTAGGTAGGCTAGTTGTAGTACCTACCAACTATCAAATATTATGTGTACAGACATAGTAGACATTTCATTCATTACGTAACGGTGTACTCACAATCAGACAATCAAATGTGTAAATGTCGAATTTGTGCCTTCTGTTTTTTACACGCGTACCAATAGAATCAGATTTAATTCAGCCTTGAAACATCTTGCAGAGAAGTTTTTAAAATGCCATACATCTTAATGAAATGTAGGTGATAATTACTGACATTTTTATGCAAAAAACGGAAAGTGAACAAAGAAAAATGTTGCCTAGGTAAAAAAATGTATCTCTTGTGTATAACTTACCCTAGAAGCCCAGAAGCGGAGGAAATCGTTATGTAATCAAAAGTATATTGCAAGTAGTTAAAGGGCTTAAAAAGTGAAGCCGTTTAAAGTCCATTATTCGAATAATTGAATGTAATTACAAAGCTATTATATCATCATCTTTTACTTCATTGTTTCTTATGATGAATTCTGATAAAGTAGAAAAAATGAAATGAGATGGAGGTAGGTAATGACTACGATGATGATGATGATGGTGAAGGCGCTTACTTTTTTTAATGATGAAGATGTAGTTCAGCCACGTGGTCCCTATCTCGCTTCATTTTTTTCTGTCATTCCTATAATCGCTTTCAAAAGAAGATTGACAGCCCACATCTGTTTGCTTTCTGATGACAGCAGTGTAATTAATAGCACTAAATATTAACTCTGTTAATTGCGATTTTTTGCGTAATTATTCAAATCTCGTAAAACAATAAGAACAGCCCAACAGCGCCGCAGGGCTGTAGCAAAACGTAGCGGCTTAATTAATCAAATTAACTGTTCACATAGAAACGGGGTGGTGCGGAATTACATCTGAGTTTGCTCTATTCTTGAGCTGTCCTATTCCGTTTTTACGACACGATGGGACTGAGAATTAAAAAGTTTGTTAGTTGTTGTTGGGATTATTAATGCCTATATAGTACAGCTGCTTGAGAATTATGTGTGCTTCCTTGTCTTTTCTTCTGTCGTCTTCGTCGGTGAACAGAAGGATTATTAGGTTTTAATAAGATTGTGTGCACAATGTGCTATGATATGGTGCTCCTAGCTTGCTTGTGCTCGCGTAAAAATGTGATTGCAAAACCATCACTGTTGTCAATTTTCCTCGTCATCGCCATCGCCACTACTACCATTTTTATGTTTTTACGAAAATGAGTAAATCTGACATGAAGTACTATGTATTTTTTCGGCACTTGACTATTAACCGCTTCTGTTAGCTTTGGTGCAGTGCAGGGTACCTTTATTGAGAAAAATTTGTTTTTTTCATCTGCTTCAGCATTTAGTCTGTCTGAAGAGAACTACAACTAGTGCGCTACGAAGAGACGCGAGCAAGCGCAACTAGGCATTTTTCGAGTAAGATTTTACCGGAAGCTTTTGACGGAAATGCACTTTTAAGTGTTAGTTAAGTAGGTATGCATATCATGTCGTCGTTATTTGTTATACACCTTGTAAGCCAATGTATCGTTGTGGTGGAGCATTCAATTTTTTAGCTGAAATTACATAATAACTAGTTACACAATCCGTACATTCGTTCTAACAGCCTCTGCTCCGCTTCTGTAATAACTTTTACGATGCGCCGAGGACGATCATGATGACGACGGCGAAGAATGATGATGTACTACTACAGCAACACACCTGCTGTTTTCTGCTCTGCTCTCTGACACACGATCGTGTATTTCGTAGGTATTTTGGGTATTACCGTGCTTTTGAGCTCGACATTCAAAAAAATGGGAAGTAAATTATGTAACACCTCACAAGACAAGACATTTACCAGAAACAGGAAAGAAGGAACCAAGATTACTTCACCAAAATGTTATAACAAAATAATCTTGTTGATTTGATTTGTTTAAAAATAATATTTCTTTGCAAGAGAGAGAGAGGGGGAGAGAGAAAAAATACGAAGAGACAGAAAAGCATTTTCCGTTCTGCCTTCTTGCACCATTAAATTGTCCATTTTAGGGCATGGGCTAAACGCGAAAAAAAATCGTTGCATTTTTTGTTGCAGTCTTGCAGACATTTTTGAGGAGTGCACTTTTCCACCTTTATTGTGTTGCTCATTGATATACTTTGCAAGCACCCACGCCATAAGGCAGCTCTGAAAAGTGATTCAATAGTGTCGATGAAAAAAGTATAATCAAAAGGCGTGTGTGTATTTTGCAGAGAGTAGTAGTAGTAAGTAGTAAGTATGGGGTCAATTATTTATTATATAAGCTTATTTATTGAAATTTTCAGAAGGTATAAATGGGCCATTTTTTCGCCTGTCTCCCTGTCTGACTGTCTGTGTTTTCTATTGTGTGCTCCTGATAATAAGTATCATTTATCTTCATCAAAACCAATTATTTATGCATTATGAATATTACGTACTCCTTACAAACCGTCAAAGTCGTGGTGGAGCAGAAGCGTGCGTAATACAATTTTCTTAGTTAAATTTGATGTGATGAGGCAAATGAAAAGTGCTTTATAATCGTTGCAAGCAGGGCAGGTAGTCGGCCTAGTAGAGAACCTTTTAAATTTTGTAAATGCGTACACATTTAATCATTGCATCGCGCAATTGTAAACACGGTTATTTCTCAGTGGAAATGCGTAAATGCAATTAAACTTTGAAATCGAGACAAAATGCTACTTTTTGTAACGTTTCTGTAACAGTAACGTTGCACTTCCAAGAGTAAGGATACAAAGTGTATACGCGCGTCATCCATTTGTCCTTTTCTGCTGAGATGTGACCGCACTTTTAAAACAGGCACACGCCTATTGAATATATTTAATATGTATCTAGATTAAAATGGATAAAAATATTACTTGTCCATATTAGTAGACAACTTGGTATATATCTTTACTGAAAAAAACGAATGCAGCTTTTAATATATTTTTCAGCGTTGTTCGTTGTAACTGTAAAATAATGCGTGCGACCTAGCTTTGTTCCTAACTAACTTAAATTGTAATGCGGTTTACGATATTGGATACATTGTTATGCTCATCAGGGAGACAAAAAATTTTTATTTCTTTTTATTTATTGCATCGCGTCCTCATATAATGAACCACACAAATAATACACCTTCTAAGAAAATAATACAGGATATGAGGTAGAAAAGGGTACCTGATGTCCTTCCGGTGTGCACGATCCCAGTATTAGTTGCTCTTGCACCATCACACATAAATTTACGTACGTGATGGCGACACGAAGTCTCTGTCAACTCTCTTGACAAACGACATTGGTTTGGCAAAGTACTAGTAAATCATATTGATGAGCTCTACCTTTTGCTCGTAGCATTGGGGCTTAAATAATTCTAGAACTATTTTTTGTCAAATCTACGCCACTTGACATCGAAATTCCGTATAAATGCTATTATTGCAAGGGTGGGCATGGGGATTGCTTTTACGATACTGGTTATAAATCACTGACTCATTAACTCAATGCTGGGCATTAAAAATATAATTTTACTTTTTTGACTTACTTATTCTATCTAAGGTGCAGGTTAAGCCCCAGCGAATGTCACATGTTGTACCCACAGTAATTTGAAATGTGGAAAATATAGGCGGTAAAACATATAAGGAAAGTTTCATTATTCCTTCGCCGTATTGTCCATTGCACGTCCACATAAACTAAGTACGGGATAATTGGTGTGTGGTTGATTATATGGGGTGTAGTGCAAGGCAAGGAATTGTCCCTTGTCATTAGCACATTCATGCTCTGAATGAAATCATTTATTTGAAGTTTACTATGATTAGTGTACAACGGGCTTTAATTACCCGTTTCTCATTCTATCCTGTTATTATCACAACGTTATTTTTAAGTCTTGGCGGTTTAACTTTTTCACCTACCTACCCCATACGTACATCCTTTTTTTGCAAAAAATTGACTTGCTTGGTTACCTGTTACCTTTACAATTAAATCTCTCATGAAATGCTTAGCTTCCTTTGAACTCCCTGTGCTGTGCTTAGGTACCCATTTGCTCTTGTTAATTCTGTCTTATAGCCAAGAAACCGTCATCATCGTACCTAATGTAGTGGTAATAATAATAATAATAATAATAATAATAAATGTACACGCTCCTGTTGACAAGTGAAGGTTTGCCGCGTTGTGCATACGGAAGATGAAAGTACAAGTCTACAGTTAATCTCATTACACAGAAATGGCAAAGAGGTGGAAACAAAGGAGGTTTGCAGGAAAACAATGAAAAGACTGAGTAGAGAGAGAGACAAACAAAAATAGTGTTGCAGTTTTGTGTGAGTATGTGTGTGGCGGCTGGTATTAATGGTATTAACAGTAAAAAAAGTCAACGATCAAGTTATATGGTTGCCTTGCACTCCTTCACTGACTTGCTGCCTTACTGACTGACAATACTGCTTTGGAAAACTAGAGACACGCGTATTGTGACGATGATGAATGGAGGGAACGAAGAGAAGAGAGGACGAGAGAGAAGAGGAAGTGGCTCAGAAAGAAAAAGGAATGCACTCAATTTCCTACAGGTTGTGTCTACACAAAAGCTCAGATAATGTAATCCCACCAGTTGCAACTATCTACGTGTAGGTACTACCACTATGCTGCGACTGACTGACCAATCTTGTACATTTATTGTGTCTCTGTGAATAAACGGGTTTACCTCCGTGAGCAAATTGTCTTGTAAGAATGTCTCTTGGTCTTTTGTTTCAATGCAGTTTGCGAGACACTATGGTAAAAATACGGAGCTTTCTGTTGTTGGTGCATTCTTTATATGTTGCCTGCAAGTTACAATTACAATTTGCAATTTACAACTTAGGCTCGGTCGACGACTTCCGACTTTGTTGGTGAATGGCTCTGTGTTTATGGCTGGTATAATGGTGGTATTAGGTACAGGCATAATACCTACTCGCTGTACGTGTAATTCTGATTTACTTCTACTTTCCTACGGCGATGCATTCACACTCCCTCAAACACTCATCTTGTCTTATTCGAGAGTGTATTAAAAATATCAAAAGATGTGGGGGGATTTATGGCGGGGGTAGTGGTGGTGGTGGCCGAGCGTAGTACTTGGTGCGGTTAAGAGACTGAGTATGATGCTCTGCTTTTCCTTTTAATTGCAATTTATTCTGTTTCTGTATTTTAAAAAAACTAAATGAACGCTGTTAACAAGCGACTATAAATAAATAATCACAAGAAAAGTATATTGTAACTGTGTTCATTTTCCTTCAAGTAAGGTGTGTTTCGATCAATGACTTAAATTATTCGCGCATTTATAAATTGGTATCATGTATCATGTACCACATATATCATAAATTTTGAATTGCCTAAAGTTGGCTGTTCATCAGACGAGTCAATTAGCGATGCATATTTCTCAAGCGGCTAATAAGCTAATTTCTATTTTCCAATTAGTGTAGTACGAATTTTACGGCAATTAGATATGTTTTTTTGCCTTTCAGCGACTAAAATATTAAGGTGGTGAGAAAGGTAGTGACGGAAGTAGAAAATCATCATCAGTGACTGAAAATATCAACTGTCGCAATTTAATATTAAAAATATGATTATCAATATCGCCTTTAGAGAAGAGAGGTGAGAATAAAATGTAAATTTATATTTATTGTAGCAACAGAGTGTACTTGAAGTCTGACAATTACGAGTTATCTTGAATGTTTTTGTCATTTACTTTTTTTAAAATGAGAACTGATAATATGTCGGCATAGGTATATAATAATATATAGATTGAGCAAGAACGACCAGCATTTAATTTCTTTGTATATGCATGTAGGCTCGTAAGGCTCGTAGTAATTGATATAGGTACCTTGTTTTATAAACTGCAGGCAGACATTTATGGACACTCGCAAATTCCAATGGAGCTAGTAACATGCCGAAATCATAATGAAATCAATAATAAAAAATGTAATGACAATGACCATATTTTGTATTTTGATCCTCGCGTTGTCCTTTGTCATAAACCAAAAACATTTTATGCTTCCCCGTCACTCACAGTCAATGTATTACAAATTATTTTTCATGTCACCGACTCACAGGAGGACACCTTTTCTTTCAACAAAAAAATTTTAATTTTAGACAGCAACGATTGGCCTTAACGATATTTTTATGCCGATACTTTGCCCATAAACAAGCAGTCGGTCACTCTTCATCGTCATAGTCCTCATCATCATCATCATCAGCAGCAGCAAAGAATCCAATGGCATAACCGTTTCTTTTCTTAAAAAAATTGATTCATTTGACCACGATTTCAGCGTTACGGTCTGTCTTTAACAATAAACCAAGAAAAACTATTTAGTAATTGTTTTTCCACTTACATACGCCGCAGCAGTTATAACATTGCATTGTAGCGACAATAGTTTGCCCCTTTTTGGCACGCGATAGGCACTTCTGATTACCAAATGAACGACAGTGACAGTGTCATCTTTATTTTATTTAAATCGCCACTTATTTAGCTTGTAAAATTTTATTTTTTTTACTCTACGCGCATGTGCGCATCATCATGTCGTGCCTGCATTGTATTAAATGTTTCATGCAACTTCTAATAAAATCCGTTCAAGTGCCTTATTCCTGTCGTTTAAAGGTACGCCATGATGATGTAAAAAGAGGCAAAGGTGCTGTGAATGAGCATGTCATGTCATTTCATTCAATATCGTCATTCGTCATAATCATCCTCATTTACAGGGCAGTAGGCAACTACAAACAAACACACACAACAACGCGGCTGTTTTATAAAACAGAAAATATTATATTATGCATTGGTCGTCGTGTATAGGCATCTATTATATAAGACAATAAAATCATACATAATGCCTCAAAGACTGATGATGATAAAGAGAAAAAATAATCAACTCAATCAACTCGTGTTCTTTGTATTCATTTCCTATTTTGCGTATTGACGCTACATTGGCATATTGGTTTTAGCACAAAGCAGTGTCTCTGTTGCCAGCCTTAAGAGACCATCGCTGTGTTGCGTTGTGAGTGGCATCATTCCGTTATTCCTTCCAAGAAGATGAGGACTTTAACACACATTTGCTCATACATACAATATACATTATTCAAATATCCATAATGTACCTAATCGGTGATAATTCCCAACGTCATCGTCAACACGACGAATTAAAAAATAGCACACAACAGCTGCAAAGAAAACTGTGTTTTTAACATTTTTATTACGCCTATATTCTCTTTATATACACTGTACGGAGTACACCAGAAGAAGAAGAAAAAAAACTCGGAAAATGATTGCCAACAATCAAGCGTGACACAGTGATCGATATAAATCCGACACGTATTGTTATTGCATTATATTTACGTTATTATTGTTCCTCCTTTTTCAATTCTTCTTGATACCCTATCTATCTTCTTCTTGCGTAACACCCTTAAGCATGCGCGAATAGGTAAATATTTGTTGCGCTTATAAAGACATTTTTCTCTTGCTTCGTACAACTTTATCGGCCACAGCAGCAGCGTCCTTTTTGTTTTGTTTAAAAAATTAAAAAAATGCAAAAGAGCAACTTTGTATCGAGTAATAGCGCAACAAGAGTAGTTAGGCACGTGTAAAAATATTTTAAGTGGTCATAATAATAATATTGGGCTAAAGAAAGACAATGGCAGTTCTCTAGCACACGGTGTAACAGTAAACAAGTCGTGTGTGGTGTGCTGGTACGCTGATGATGGTGACTTTTCTACTGAGTTTCAAAATCGTGGATTAAATAATCCCCCAGTGGTGGTGCTAACAAGGGAATGCCTTTAACAACACAATAATGCTGAGATATAATCATGATGACGATGATAATGATGTTGATGGTAAAGGTGTGTAGGTTCTTAAATACATGCATTTTTTTGTGAATTTTGGTCCAATGGACTATGTAAATTTTTTTGGAGTTTAGTTTATATATGTTATCTGGTGTAGTTGCTAGTAGTTATTATTATTCAATGATGATCACGATTGTTACTCAAAAGATTATTGTGGTAGCGGTGGTGGCGGTGGTAGCACGCTTTTTACATTTGTCGCAATCAACAACGTCGTAATATTATGCACAGTGTCGCGAAATGTGACATTCAACGTTGCAATCCGATCCCCTTGACTTTAGTCCAAAAAGTGATTATATAAAAAATGCTAAAAACAAATACCACAATAGTGTGCATTGGATGTGTGTGTATGCAGACAGACAGGTAGGAAAAATTGAAAGCAATTAAGTTTGGGTTCTATTGTGGCAGATTGTTGTGTGGAGAAGACTACTATGATTGTAACAAGAGCTGTTGTTGTAATCCCCATGCAGACAGAACAACGCAGTAATAAAGTAGTAGAGACAGAATAACCATGTTTTAAATAGGTACTCCATTAATCATCGTCCCCCACCACAAAAACGAACGTTACGACTGTGGTGCCACTGGGTGCGATGATTCTTCTTCTAAAATGTCGAGCACGCACACACTTGCTCTACACGCACTCACGCTATTTCAAATAGTCTTTCTTGAAGTTTGACAGGGAGATTCGTACCTGCGTCTGCGTCCGTGCGTGGTGGCGTGGGATTTGTTGAACCAGTCGAAAATATCATTTTTATAAATTGTGCAACATGCTATAAAAATGTGCGAGAAAATAAATACATACCTAAAAATATAACTTTTCTCTCCTGTATCGCTTTGGCACGGCTTAAAACTGCAACAACGAAACTGTTTAAGTCTAATCATAGACAGAAATTACAATGAGTAACAGTAGACATGCGTAATACCCCATTAATTAAATAACAACATTATTTCATTTTTTTCGCTGCACCTTCAAAAGTACCCCAAACTGCAGCAGCAGAGGGCTAGGGCTATAGCAGGAGGAGAGCTGCATCTATTTTCCACAAACAGAAAAAGAAGACTCAAGTCAGAAAGACGTATTTTGATAAATCATGCACACATCTTTTTATACGAGCAGTTTTACAACTCTGCAGCCGTTAAACTTAACGTAACGTGAAAAATCTCTACTTAGCCACACTATGCTGAAGAACGATTTTCATGTGAGAACAAATTACAGGCAGTTGTAATTTGTAAATAGCATGCCAATGAATTTTAAGCACGTTCGTAAACAGATTACATTTAAAGTTTAAAAAAATCAATACCAAAAAACGAAGGAAAACAAATAAATCCAAAATTGTATTTTAAACAGCAGAAGGGAGGAAAAAGAAAGGAGCATTGACTGCAAACCAAAGCCAAAGTCTTGCTGCTGCTTCTGATGCTAACAGTAAGTGTAACCTTACTATCGTTCAAGGTAGTGGAGCCATATAACACAAACACAGCAACAGCGGCTATATAGCAATAATATGTAGCAACCTACTTTTTCTGCAGAAACAGCGAACTCGTAATAGTAATTGTAACATGTGCACTCGCTCACATCTCATTACTTACCATCACCGCGTCGGTTCGGATGACTTGTTTATTTATTTTTATCCCCTTTTTCTTTCTTATTCCTGATAGCCATTCTAAAATTACCTATTTAATTTAAATTACATATTACTACATTTTTTTGCGTGCAAGTGCATTCCTCGTCCATGCTGTACACATGCACACAGATCACATTTGTGTTCTGAATAAGTAAAATGGAATCACGAAAGGATCACTTGAAATAAATTTAAAAAATACAACAATAAATGAGTTGTGAACTGATCGACATCAGTAGATCTGATAAAATATAAAAATACCATAAAAACTATCCAAAGCAAAATAAACTTATAACAATAGTTCTATCTCTCTCTCTCTCTCTCTCTCTCTCTCCCTTTATGTGCGCGGCTGTTCAGCTCGCTCATACACAAAGATAAGTACTTATCCTAAAGAATGTCAGTTCAGCTCAGTTACAGTGTGACTAACTGCTTTGAATACTGTGAATAATGAGAGATAAACAAACAGAAGAAATGAATGATGAAGATCAATAAGGAATAGTAAGTCAAGCCGATAAAATGATCGAATTATCGTTATGATTTAAAAAAATTAATTTTATGCTTCTCTTTCAGCAAAAATGTGGTTGCTTTTATGTGTGAATGTAAGCACATGTACAACGCCTATAGGTCTGATTACCCTCGCTGCATTTGCATACATCATTTACAGCTTTGTTGTGCCTATTTCAAATAAACAGGCACACAGTAAGAGAGAAAGGAGGATTCTTTGTAGTTTGTACCATTCATATTCCTTGATGATGATGCCCTTTTGACTTTTGCATGTGTGGTAAAGTATCAACAAACAGACTATCATGATAATATTGATATGCTTCTCTTTCAGCAAAAATGTGGTTGCTTTTATGTGTGAATGTAAGCACATGTACAACGCCTATAGGTCTGATTACCCTCGCTGCATTTGCATACATCATATTACAGCTTTGTACTTATTTCAAATAAACAGGCACACAGTAAGAGAGAGAGGAAGATTCTTTGTAGTTTGTACCATTCATATTCCTTGATGATGATGCCCTTTTGACTTTTGCATGTGTGGTAAAGTATCAACAAACAGACTATCATGATAATATTGATAATGATTGCGATTGTAATGTAAAAAAATGTTTGACTGTGTCCATTTAAATGTCTACTCCGAAAATGCTCGTATAAGTGCACAACAAACATAATATTATGTACGATAAAAAAGTATTGCGCGATAAAAAAAATGGTGAATTTGAATTGCCTACATTACTGGTGGAGTGTTTGTTTTTTTGTTCATCTCCAACAAGCATAATATTATGTACGATAAAAAAGTATTGCGCGATAAAAAAAATGGTGAATTTGAATTGCCTACATTACTGGTGGAGTGTTTGTTTTTTTGTTCATCTCCATTTTCTCCTTCTTCATCAGCCGGCCCTTCTCCCTCCCTCCCTCTCTCTCTCTCACAGACGCACTTAAACTTAACAAAACATATTGCACACATGCAACCTTGTATTTACATCCAATGTTGTGATTAACACGGTCCAATAATTTCAACAATGAGCGCGCACTTCACTTGATTTTTTTTACTTTTTAAAAATGGACTGTATTATTGCTACCTATAGAAATGCAATTTGGTTGCACTTTGGATTGCATATTATTATTTTGGATTTATGTCTTATTACGAGTTATACTCCAATTATATTTTCGCAAGACACACTGGCTTTAAGCGTGCCATTAAAGGTCCGATGCGCATTACATGATTTAAAGTTACAGATTATCATAATACAGATACACTTGAAGGAAACATTAAAATAAAGCGTGTTTTAAACTATGGGTTCATTCATCAGTCCCAGTGCCAAATAAATCTAGAGAGATATTACGTATCTTCACAAGATTCGTAGTAGATGTGTGTACCCTTTTATAGGGGTGACTGGACGACTCCCAAAAACAAATTCTTTCTGTATCACTGATCGCTGCTGCTACTGCTGTTATCAAAACAGTCATAAATCAAATCCATGTGCACCTATTTATTTATTACGCATTTTCTACACGTCCTTCTCCTCAAATTTATTACCTGTTATCCTATATTGCGTTTCTACGTCATGGCGTTACGTGTAAATCTCGCAGAGTCATCAATTATTGAGTACGAAATTGAATTCAGAATCTGAAAATCTTTGGAATGTATCGACGATTAGTACATCGATAAAAATAAAAACTTTACACACAGCTTATTATCGCGTTTTTGATGCGCCTATTCAGGCAAATGCCTACTTATAAATACTTAAATAGTTACCTGCTGTTCTTTACACCCATTTCAATGCCTGAAGATTTCGTTTTTATTAAAGAGCGTAGGTATGTAACGAAATTCCGTTTTCATTTTTATGAGCCAATAATTTACTGATAAAAGTTCAAAATCTCATAATATAACGATTCCTGAAATACAACAACGCTATACGGATTGTTGTAAATCGTTATCTAAGGATGAGGCAACAGATCGATTACGATTTCACAGTTCTTACCTGGGGCTTCTTCTAGGCATTCTAATATCCACTCAATTTTAATTTTACATCATTCTCGTTTCGGGCTTATTTTTTGAATTGACGATGATGATGATGATAATAAGTGAAACACAAGTGTTTGTGCTATTTCATTAGCGTAATTTTGATCATTTCTACTTATTTAAGCATTCAGGGCTAGATTCTAATTTTCAAAGTATAAATGGATATCCACTGCTCAGCAATCAAGTTGCTTGCCGATCTTTTGAAAAAGTGAATTACACGCACTATATATATAACTGCAGCAAGAAAAATTCGTGAAGGTCGTCATGCCTGAAGCCAAAGCACGCTTTTCAAACGGTGGTAAATAGCAACCCTGAAGAGGTAGTGGCGGCGGCGAGGTTAAAGAAGTACACCCTTTGTAACAAAGTTTACAGGGTGATGAGTTGGTAAAGTGTCCGAGAATCTTAATCATCAGCTCGTAATAATCATGTGTCGGCGTTATCATCGAAAATGATCTTTAAAAAGTTTGTGTAAACCAGATCCCATTATTTTGCATCCAACAGAGTCATCCTCACCCTGCGAAATGTATGATGCCAACAAAAATGTTCAGTTCCTGTGCGTGTAGCAGTGTAGTACATTAGTACATACTAACGCAGTAACGAATAGTATGTCCAACCAACCTAATAAAAAGTTCATTTGGCGCAGAGAGATAGAGGGAGAGAGAGAGATTAAAAAAAGAGCGAGGAGAAGTGAACTTGAAATCGAAGAAAAAATGGTTATTATTATTTATTTATTATCATCATTTGCTCCCTTTCAGTAGCCAACATCTGCATTAATTACGTGGTGCACTATTGTAATTTTGTAAGACCAACCTTAATTTAGTGGTAATGAAAGCTTAGTTGTATGTAATTTATTTTGGTAGCATCTTTTCTTGTTGCCCAATGACGCAAGTTTATCAATAGCACACATTCAGCGAATCAGTTCAGTAGCCACAGCCACAGCAGTACATATTTATACACGAATATTTTTAAACTGAAGGGCAACCATACGAATCGCGAGGTTTGACAGGATTAATTTTTAAATGCAAATAAAAACAATCGAACGAGTGTGTCAGTTAATCAGTAGGTTGCAATGTCAACACGCTTACATCGATTGAAGGTGAAAGGACTTGTCAAATCAAATTTGATACCACAAAAAATGAAGATGACTCAGGTTTTCCTTTTGTATTATCGTCATCACCTCGACATATGTTGCCAGCTGCCAAAAGTGCATTTTAAAAAAGCAGCACAACAACAGAGACAGAAAATTAAAACATGTCATTGCCATGTGCATCCTACTGCCCTCGAAATAATCGCATCATCGATCGACACAGGAAAAAAATAAAACCGTTACAAATATAATTATTTCCACGACATCCATGAAACAGCAAGCGGTTTCCCTAATTCTAGCTTCTTCGGAAGCAGAGAGGGGCAAACGATTTAACTAAATGGAATACCTATTTGTTACGTATAATTTATATACATACATAACATTCGTTTAAATTGCTTCAGGCGGACCAAGCTAATTAACTTATACGACCAAATTTTAACGACCACTCATGACTTTAGTGTATGGCATACCTAATTAGCACATAAAATCAACGAGCTGACTCGTTATTTACTTGTAGTCGTACGGCACTGTGACTGTGTGTAAGCCTGTAATTATATCTCATAAAATAATCATCATGAATCATAAACAAACACTTGAACATTTATTGTTCGACAATTGATCTATGACATGCTTTTGCATAACTTTTTGACTTGCATACGCTCCGTATAGGTATTCACTCACCGCATGTGCATGAAACGAGCAATTTAAGTAAAAAAATTTTTTTTTACCCGAATGTCGATTATAGATTAATGCTTAGGCACAGAAAAAAACCACGACTGTAATCAATCAAAATCAGTTGCCAGGTCAGAGTCAGTAAAGCTGCAACTACACACTACATACACATGAAAATTGTAAATATAGTTTAAATACCTAAGCAATTACGGTTTGGCGTAGTGAGTTCACGATTATCATTGTTCAATATAAAGATATTCATTACCCTAAAAATGAATGGACATCCTAAAATATCATTTCCACTTCATTAGAGACTATATGGGGTGATATAATTGATAATGTGTGACAGTACCCCTGTGCAGCTACGAAGTGCACGCAAATGAACAAAAATGGCGGTTGCAATAATAACGCTTCTTTTACTATATTTTACTTTCTTCCTTTCGACTCGTTTTTTGTTGTTGTTGCAGAGAGCAGTCATAGTCGTTACCCTGACTCACGACATACTTTACATATCTGTTGCCCCTGCTGCTGCTGCGGTGATGGATGATGAAAATTATATTACTAGGCTAGTGTGTGTAGAACAACTTTTTTGATAATATGGAGTGTACAACATAGGTAATTTGTCACCAAATTCTGTCTTCTTTTTGTGGAGATTGTCACCCTTCGAAAATTATAAGCGATCCTGCCTACTGCATTTGGGGTTGCGTATCATCATCATCACTTGCACTTGTCTCAGCATAAACACAGCTTGTTGTCTGGCTATACTCTGTGTGTACCCTCTAAACGTTATTGCTAGCAACGGTTTTGAGCTTACAGCTAACGACCCATAGGTATTTTACACATTCGTTGCGTCTTGCCAATCTTTTTATAGACTTGAGTCTCGAGTCATCATAGTAGAATCTCCTCATCTTCCAAAATTGTAAAAGGCAAGAAAATATTTTAGTCATTTTAGCATCAGACAGATTTGAC